>JARHVA010002021.1:2657500-2877833 GCA_037957365.1 Torreya grandis
TTGTTCCACAATATTTATGTAATTTGGTGGTTGGGATCCACCTTGGTTTGTTATTCATGAACTATTAATAATATATGTTAATAATTAGTGAATCAAACTCCATATTTAATCTGTAGTCTAATCTAAGTGGATATTTATGCTGAAGCTAAAATTATAGTGATCTTGGGGTAAAAAGGAGCAATGAGAAGGGTAAAGAAAAAAAGAAGAGAGTGATTAAAAATTTTAGCCTTAAAAATTATGACAAAGCATAAATTTCAACTGAGTCTACATTTAAACCAATATATAATTTAAAATAGCCTAAGCTCAAATTCCACTATATACCAAGCCAATTTCAAAGGATAGTGTGAAGAATCACAAGTAAGAACCTATTATTATTTAAGGATTTACTACCATTACTAAATAGCACATGCACATCTGAAAATAGAGTAAAATGAAAATGAAGGAGAACTAAAGATCTTTCAGCTAATCTAGAATGTTTCACAAATTAGAAACCCTATGATTACAAGGATACAACTCAAAACTCCAAGACACCATTCAAATTCGAGACCTTAACTAGAAATTGGGAGAAAATCTAAAATGATAATTAACACATCAAACATACATAATACTTGTAGAATTATCTTGATTATATTAATTTCTTAAAATTATACAAAGTTCCTCAAAAAATCTCTCTTTTACAAATGGTAATACCTACCTTTAAAGGAAGATCAGGTAGTAAACTAGTTAGTTACAAAATAAAGGTGTACAAAGACAAGGAAAACTATCTTATAGGCTCTAAAATACATGTGCTTTTCACAATCATACTGACCTAGAGGAAAATATGATAAAAAACTAGCATATGCCTTTACAATGGATTTTTTTTTTTGAAATGTTAAAAAATAGAATATTATCTAATTTTTAGTGGTCCCTCTATTTCAGACTGCTAGAGCATGCTCATGGATTTTGCATGCTACTCATCAATTAGCTCTAGATCCACAACAAGCTTCAATATTTTCTCTTCTTAATCTAACAAGTCATCAAATTATTTTTTGTTCCTAGCCATGGCTTATCTAATGCTCCTATCTTCATCTATCCTTTCTCCTACATTGAATATCATGTCTAGAAATTTACTATTATCAGCCCTAGATTTGCCTTGGATTTTTCCTTTGATTTCTTGGGTTAACAAAGTAGCCCTATGCTTAAATTCCTCATCACTTATGATTCCAAGGGCATTGGGTTATGCAAGCTCTGTAAGCATGATCTTAAAAATTTGTTCAATTCTTTCAATTAGTTATTTTCCTCTTTTAGGACCCTTTCCACACCATTGTTCCATACACTTAAACTTTGAACTTTGTCCACCACAATTCCAAAAACCATGATCAAGTGTCCCAAACTAATGATCTTGAAGTTTGGGACCTATTTCTTTTCTTAAATGTTGAGGAGTTGGGTTATTTTGTCCTATGAGGCTTTCCACTAGGTGACTAGGCTTTTAGCTAATGCACACTATCCCTCTAATGCACTTTGCCTCAACTTCATTGACTTGAGGGATTAAAACATGTCATATAATGACTCATCAAGCATTTTAGTCATTTCCTTGAGCACTAATAAAATTTCATGTGTCTGTAAGTTTTCCTTTTCTTTTTGTAAATTTAGGATCCTCTACTTTAAGCCTTGGACTCTAGCTTTAGCCTATGTAAACTAGGCCTCAATTATAATTTCCACATACTCCTCATCATTAATAGATTCACCAAGCTATTGGCCTCCCACTATGCTTAATTACACAAAGGGTTCCACCTTTTGAAAGGTGAATTCTTTTATTCCAACCACAACTATCCTTGTTATTTTCTCAAACCCAACTATTTTAGGGTTGAAATGGATGGTAGTAAATAGTTCCTTGAACTTGGGAGATTCTGAGACCTCAAAAACTGAGATATTAGATGCTCCTTAAGCATCCAATTTTTTTAATTTTTGGTCCTTATGTGACCATAATTCTTCAGTCTTCTTGCTCTTTTACCATGGCTCTGATTCATGTTTTCATGTCATCATGTACTATGACATCAAAAACCCTTGTCATGGCCCATGAGTGGAAAAGGGAGGGAATATTTTATAGTTTCTCGTAAATGAACTAGTCAAGAATGATTGGTCCACAAATAGGGAATTCTTCACTTAAGAAATTTACCTCACTTTTGGAGTGATAGAATGTCCATTTTGGCCTCTTTCTTGGTCCCATAGGAGCCAATGTTAACTCTACCTTCATCTTCTCCTAGGATGCCATAGGACTAGATCTTTTCCTATTTCTTCCTTAGGCTCCACCTCACTATCTAATTCATAGGCCTCCATGAGCTCCTTAAAGGCACCCTCAAGCATCTCTTCTAATTCTAAGGCAATCATGTCCAAATATTATATTAGAGAAGGGGACCTTTGTGGGAATGTTGAAGATGGGGTCCCCTCTCTATACCTCTCTTCCAATTTCACCACTCCCACTTTATCCTTACCCTTGTATGATTCATCTTGATTTTGTTTAAGCTACCGTTGAGGTTGTGGTTATGGTTTTTTTCTTGGGGTTTCTCTTGAGTTGTCTCAAATGGACCAGGTAATAAATGGTACTACAAAGGATGCATTTTCCAAGATTCTTCTGAGGGCTTATTATCTTTGGTTAACCTTTGTTCAAGATTAATGTTGTGACCTTAGATCCTGGTTAGTAATTATTCATAATTTTTGGCTTTGATATAAATGGTGTCATGAACACCAAGTTGATGTACATATTCAATTTTTGGGAGCTTTTTATCCTTTAAGTGGCTAGCCACTATACCCTTAGGATCCCACATTTTAATCTCATCCAATTTAAAACTAAATGAATCTCTATGTCTAGACATGGTCACAACTTGTTTCCAGTCCTATAGTATGGTCCTTATTATGATCAAAGGGAAGGGGTGGAAAAGATCCTTCTTATTTTTTTTGTAAGTGCCATCAATGCCATAGAGGAACTAAGAAGTAATTTCTTTCTTAACCAACTTACTATAAATATACACTAGTAACCTATAAGGTTGGAACATGATTCCTTTGATCTTGATGACTATGCAATCAGGGGAATACTGGATGTCACCCATTAATTCAATATACTTCTTGATTATGAGGTGGACCCTAGACATGGAAACACTGGTGATGGTCTCAACTATGGTTGGATACACATAGTCACAAATAAATTGCATTTGATTCTTATACTTAAAATTATGAAATTTGGAATAGTGGTGTGAAATGGTGGTCTTGTCATTTGGGGTCTAATTCATAATCCCAAAGAAGGTGATTGAGGCAAGAAGGGCATATAAAATGTATGACATCATAGAAAACTACATAGAGGTATTCCTTTTTATGGTAGTGAATTTCTTGGTGAGGAAGATGCTAATTAAATCTCCAATTAATAGACAAATGAAACCCATATTTTATTTACATAGGCAGTTGAGAGAGATCCAAAGGCTTAGTTCAATAAGGTCATTATTACCCTAATGCCCTCCCTAAATTAGACTAATAGGATTTTACCCTTAAAATCCTTTAATATGTGAGGGCCTTGGTGTACATAGAGTCTAAGGACAGAGTCCAGATCATGGTTACTTGTACACTCCTTGATCTTAGCTAAATCCACATGAAGAAGAGGGAGCTTATAATATTTCTCCAATGGTATAAGAGAAATATATGATACTTCCTTATAATTTTCTTACCTAATGATCCATTCATTATAAATTCTACAGTCAACAAAGATGGGAGTAAGGATGTTAATATAGTGAAATACCTAGAGTTTTGTTATGGCATAGTGAAGGTCAACCATTTAGATTGCAACCAAGTCATAGTGCCTCTGGTTTATTTTAATAATTATTTTTGCTTATTTTATGATGGGATTCAATTATTTGATCATGAAGAAGAGCTTAGACCAGTTCCTAATGTTAGGGATATTTAGGGCAATAATATCTAATTTAGTATCTTTGAAGATTCAATCCTCATTATCTATTGACAAATAGAGGCTAGTTTCTTCCTTCAATTTTTGTCTATGAGCCACCATTGTTTTTGTTCCTAAATTTTTTTGTACTGGTAACAAATGTTCTTTATGGAAGGTATTTTACACTCAAAAAACACAATTAAGCTTTCTTTTGATTGAATTATGACCAATTGAGTCCATTTGGGTTGATTTTATGTAGGATCTAGGGTTTTGGAGCTTTAATGGTTGAATATATCTAGGATTGGGCTTATATGTGCCTTAGATTTGATTTATACCTTTGCTTTTATACTTTTGTGTTTTTGAGCCCAAAAGATCTTATATTTTGTCTTTTTCTACTTATGTGGAGTCTATGAGGCCTTTGTCTAGACCTTTCATGGCATTTTTCATAAATTCCATTTGAACACTAGCTATTGATATTTAAAATAAATTCTTCATTTTGCATCATAGGATTAAAATCTTAGTTTAGCATGAGTCATAGATTATAATCTAAGTCCTTGGCCATGATTGGTTCTTTCTACTATAAACCCCATGGTTGTGACACTTGTTGCTTTACATGCCTTCTCCATCCTCCAAATATTTTGTTAATCCCTTATTGAATGAGCATTAGCCATGCAGTGAGCTCATGAGACTTTAAAAAGTCATTAATTCCCTCACACTGTTGGATCAAAATCTAATGGTAAAGTGTGAACCATCAGATCATCTTGCCAGCTTGGCCTTGAATGTCATTTTGCTATGAGTTGATTTTTTGAGCTCTCAGATCCTCATTGAAAAGCCCTTGGGTTCCTTCATGTCATTAGATCAAAACCTAGTGACAAAGCATGTGTCATTAATCCTTAGTATATAAATCCATTTATAATCCTTCTCGCAAGATTTGAGAGTGCATTTTGACCCTAAGCATAATAATTCATCATCTTAAATTTGATGGTCTCATGGATGTTAAATGAAAGTTGTGCAAACATCAATTTTTAGGCTAACAAAGTTTTAATTTGATGGTCACATGGAGATCAAATACATCCTTACAAATGTCAAATAATGTTCATGAATACATAAATGTTAAGCTCATCAAATTATTATAACCCATTATGATAATGCCACTTGGCACATATATGGGGCCTCCTAGGATCTTAGACTTAATTCAGTCCATTGGATCAAAATCTATGATGAAGCATCAGCCATTGATGATGATTCAGGAGCTTGCTTATGGTTGGTTAGTTTGTTAAGAAGAACCCATTTTCTTCTTGTTTTTGAAAGCAAAGGTGACACATGACAATTTTTCAATCCTTTCATATCCCTTTAAACTTTCTACTACGCTTCACTCTATTTGATTGAATATTTTCGATCAAGTGAGAAGTATTGATCATGATCTGAGGGCTTGAATTTGATTGGTTTAATGGGATATATATAGGATTTCTTTATTTCCCATCATGCCATTCTATCAAAGGAAATGATGAAGAGTGAACCATTGGATCACCAAAGATGCAAGTTATTTAAACCAAATCTCAGGTTTTCCTTGCTCCATTGGATAAAAATATTTTGGTAAAATGTGGGCCATTAGATCCTACAAGATGCAAGAAAGTTAAGTTAGGACCGTAGAGATGTAAAAGACTTAAGATTAAGGTGTTAAGACTAAGGTATCACTGATATTAATAAATATTTTGGGGTCTTAGGATTAAAACCTTAAGATAAGGTATAAGTGAAGGACCATTTTAACATAAAAAGGGGACTACGGAACTAGAATTTAGGATAAGGAATTAAGAATAAGGTCCTATTAGTATCAATAAATACTATGGGGCCTTAAGGTTAAAGTATTAGGTTGAGTTAGGAAATATTAAAATGACCCCATAGAATGAAACAAAAAGTTAGGAATACAAAGGAACCTTTAAAGGGGGAAATAACAAAGGGGACCAAGCATTTTAAATTAAGTTTTAGTTATGTTAAAAAAAATGACTAAGTTTAAAACATGAACATCATCTTTAGGTCCAAAATGGATTTAAAAATAGTTCCTACCAATTTTATTCCCGCCAAGATTTAAATTTAAATTAAGGGTTTTCCTAAGGTTGAGGGACATGAATTTTCTAGGAACATCACCATGGAACCTATGACTAAAAGTCACAAAGAATATTTATCATCACTGTTAGTCTAAATTAGAGCAAAACAGAACTAAGTAAGGTAACTTTTAATAAAGTGAAGGATTTTTAGATTCTATAAATAACATTAACATGCTAAACTCCATGTTCAAACCCCATGGTTTTTCAAGGGTCCTAATTACTCAAAAATGGGGGTATGTTAGTCCCAAAAATTGGTGACTCAAGGGGTAACATAGTAATATGTTAGAACCTAGAAACTCTAATTTAGGAAAATAGTTAAGTCATCCACTTGATTTGATAAAAACCCCCACTTAGACCAGATTATGGTTGAAATAAACCTTGAATTTTTAGACTTAGGGTCAAACATTAGGACATAACCACAATGTGTGTGTGTGTACTTTGATTCCACTTACTATTTACCATGGAGTCTAAAAAAGAACTTCCAGGTTCCAAGTTCCCAATCACTAATAGTCGACTTGTAACATGTATGGATATTTATTATGCACCATGTTTTTAGGTTAGAGAAGGCTTGGGAATTGATTTGATACTATCCAAGAATCTATATCCTTGATAGAGATGCCTTTGGCTTCACTCACAACCTTGCTCCACCACCATCTAGGTATCCATATCCCCGATGGAGATTACAAAAATCACCTGTGCCTAAAAGCTTTTGATTTTGCATTGTATCCTTCTTTTTATATGTTCTTATATATTTATGCTTTTAGTAAAGTTAAGAACTAGAGTAGCTAAGTCTTTGGGATTTGGTCAAGTGTTTGATTTTTGGGAAGTCACTTATGGGTGCAACTTTACTCCAAAAAAGGATGTTGATTAAGTGCTAGTATGGTTATACCATGATAATTTGAGGTTTTACCCTACAATTACAAGTATTTCTTAAAAGCATCTTGAGGTTGAGATGATGGTTGGGATCTCCTATAAGGATTAGCCTTTCTATTGGTCTTTACCGGTTTTTCTAGGTTATAAAATTATGATTTACATTCCGGAACCATGGTCATCCTATGCATGGGCGTTCCACACTTATATTTACAAAATTTGGGAACTTTCAAGAAAACTCCATAAATTTGAGTTTAATATTGTCCAAGAGGAATTATTGGAATCAATTAATGAAGTAAAAAGAAAGAAACATACCAAAAACCAAGAAATAAAGACAACAAAGGAAAATAAATAAATGTATACATGCTTATACACAAACAAGGGACATGAAGGAAAGAACTGAAAGGAAACTCATTAGTGTACCTACTCTAAATCTAACCATATTATAGTTTACTCCATGGAGACTTCTAGAAAAGTAGTAGAGAAGTAGTGATTGATGTATTACCCATTGGTGGGCAATGTAAACTATGCTCCTTGTATATCTTTGAGCTTGAAGGTGTTATTCCCCAATGTTTTTGCAATCTGGTATGGGCCAATCCACAAGGGTGTGAATTTACCATGTTTGACCTTAGGATCATATTCTTTATCCCAAAGGAGAACCAATTCTCCCTATATAAACACATTTATCTTGGACCTTTTATAAAACCATCTCTTGACTATGGTTTGATCCATGATAAAATCAACAAAGACTTTCTCTCTCTCTTGCATCTACCATTTGAATGATGTCTAGTAATCTAGAGTTTGCAAGCTCTTGGCTTTCTTCCATATATTCTTGAATATATTTGTATGTAGGTAATTTGAGAGTAATAATAAAGATGGGTTATTTCCCATACACCAATATAAATGGTGAATCTCTCAAAGCTTGCTTGAATCTTATCCTATCAGCCCAAATCACAAATTTAAGAAACTTGTGCCAAGTTCTAAGTTTGTCTTTGATAAATTTCTTGATTGCCTTCATTAGGTTTTTATTTTTTGACTCAAAGACTCCATTACCTTAGGGATAATTGTTGGATGCAAACATGAGAGTGATACCATTATCATAAGCCCATTTAGTCATCTCTATAAATATAAATGTAGACCCATTGTCACACACTAGAGAGACTAGAGTTCCAAACTTGGTACAAATGTTTTCTTCCAAGAAGTTTATCACTTCATTAATCTTGCATTATTTAATGGTTGTAACTTCAATCCACCTTGTATAAAATCTATGGTAGTAAGGACATACTTGTGACTTTCAAATGAGTTGGGGTTGATTATGCAACAAAGTCTAACCCCCATTAAGCAAAGGGTTTATCAATCATGACTAGTTATAGAGACATTACTACCTTTGGTTCCTTAGTGCTAAAGATCTGATATGTGTGACATTCTTTCACATTTTTGTGAGCATCCATAAAAATGGTTTGGTAATAATAGCCATCTCTAAGAATTTTTTGGGTTGTGGTCCTCCCATATGGATGTCCACTACCTAGATTTTCATGAAAGGTACTCATGATTTGGGTGGCTTCCTCTTGTGAGACACATCGTAAATAAATTTCTTCAAAATTTTTTATATGCAATATTCCATTCTTGATTAAATAGTGGGCTAACTTTAATTTTATCGCCCTCTTTTACTCCTTATATAGGCTTGAAAGATAAGTACCATTAATTATAAAATGTATGATTGAATCATACCATTCATTAGCTTAAAAATTCTACTAATCTACTTGCATAATGTTTAGCCTAGGGTTAGTATTAGCAATCATTTGGATCAAACCTTGGCGCCTTACTAGTTTTTATATTTTCATTTCCAAGCCATAGTCATACAAAACTAACATCCACTTACCTCTTCATTATCCAAGATCATTCTGACTTAACATAAGTTTGGTGGTAGGGTCAGGTAAGATAACATGTACCTTATTTATAATGATATAATGCCTAAATTTATTAAATGCCTTAACTAATGCATATCCCTATTTATCAATTAATGAATAATTTAACTCAACATTTTAAAATTAGTACTCATAAAATAAATTGGGTGGTCACACCCTTCAATTTATTTAGTTAACACTATAGCCATAATGTGTTTACATGCAAAGGAATAGAGGTAGAAGTCCCTTGAGAAGTTAGGACTTATGAGGACTAGGGCCTGGCTAATGGCCTTTTATTATCATTAAATTCCTTTGTAGAATATTCATTCCATGTGACCTTGACATCCTTCTTTAGCATGTCATTTAGTGTCTTAACAATTTTTTAAAAACCAAAAATAAACTTTATTAGAAAATTTATCTTACCAAAGAATGACTTTAGATCTTTCTTACTATTTGGAGGTTCTATTCTAAATATGGCCTCCACTCTTTCAATATATAATCCCATTTGGTTATAATGTTACCCAATAAATTCCCTTCAGTCATACAAGAAATACTCTTTTGAGGGTTTAAGGAAATGCCATACCTTTTGCATCTTTCAAAAACTTGTTGTAAATGCATGAAATTATCTTCTCTATGTTTAGAAAAAATTGATAGATAATCCATATAACTCATGATGCACTTACCTATTAGGCATTAGAAGGCATGGTCCATAGCTCTTTCGAAGGTAACACCTACATTAATTAACTCAAAGGGAATCCTCTTGTAAGCAAAGGTCCCCCACTTTATGGTGAAAGTTGTCTTCATCTTGTCCTCTCTATCAAAAAACACTTGGTTATAACGTAAAAAGCCATCAAGAAAAGACATCATAGATGAGCCTAAAAAAACTTGAATCACTTCTTGTCCTTTTTCTGATGTTTTGTTAAATTTTTTGAAGTTAATACAAAGTTTAATCTCACCATTATTCTTCCTGATTGGCACCAAATTAGCGACCCAAGTGGAATGCCTGATGGGGAAGACTATCTTAACATCTAATAATATTTTAACCTCCTTGAAGATCATGGGTTATAGGATAGGTTTTACAGGCCTCTATTTCTACCTGAATGGTTTTTAGCTTTCTTTAAGGGGTATAGTATGTGTGATGACCCTTGGATTAAATATCTTTAAGTCATCATAGGATCATACTATAACATCCCTGTATTGAGTAAGGAGTTCTTTGGCTTTCTTATTTTCAATGTTTGTATAGGTTTTTCCAAAATTTACCAGCTGATGTTGATCATAAAGGCTAAGATTAACAACATTATAATATTTCCCACTTACCATGGGAACCTTAGAAACCTCAAAAAATTTGTCATGATCAAACAATCTCTCTAAAGTAATTATTTCCTTAGGGATTTTATTTTCATTTAGTTGAATGGCTTTGCCATTAAACTTGCCCTCCTTAGATGTAATTTCACTAGTCTCATCAATGATATGAGCATCAAATTCCCTAGAATTGGTCATGAAATATAATATTTGTTGATCATCATTGAAGACTTAGAAATGGTTAACATTATCAAGCACTGAAGGATAAGGGATTATCTCAATGTTGAAATTAGGGGAATCTTGATTGAGCAGGAGGTTAGCTATAGTAGATGCTAACTCATCAATATCATTGTTTTATCCCCTTGGGATATAAATGATGCCAAAAGCATCAAAGGATGCAATTAGATCCCAAAACTTGAACTTATATCTCTTAAGATAGGAGATCTTGCATTATTATTGGCTTCTAGCTTGGTTAACCACTAGTTTTGAATCCCCATAAACTAGTAACTCTTTGACATTATTTTTTATAGCAAAGTTTAAGCCTAGGATAAGGGATTTATATTTAGTATGATTGTTAGTACAAGGGAATTAGATCCTATAATAAGCATGGTACTTTATATTAGTGGGGTCAATTAAAACAATACCAACACCTAATCCAACATTACACCTAGCACCATCAAAATGCAATTTCCACAGTCTAAGAAAAACATGAGTACTCTTGGGATGTAATGTCCCCTTTTTAGCATGATCTTGTTTTATGATGATTAGCCTATTATGTGAACTTTGTAGGCTGATAAGATGGATAGAGGGTCTTGGTGGAGCTTGGCTTGGCTTCGACTAGCAGAATTTTTCCAGTTGGCTTTCGTTCGGGCTCTTTCAGACATGTATTGAGGGAGATATTAATATTTGATTGATTTAATTAAATATTAATTATTTAGCCTATTTTTAATTATGAAACCCTAATTCTTAACTATGAAACCCTAATTAGGGCAAGTGCACCTTTTAGAGGATATAAGGGTTTCCCATTGGAGGGAGTGCCATATATTATTGATATTGATGTTGAAGACAATTTTTGCTAAGAATTTTCTAAGATTGAGCCAAGGGTTTTCAGTATTCTATTTGCATTGAAGAATGTGCACTCTTTAGTGTGTACAATTTAGAGGTTGTGAAATATCAGCTGATCTATTGTTGGTTTGAGAGATAATTTCACATAGAGATTATCACAAAGCTTCACAGGTATTTATTTCATCAGGGTTTTAATCTAGAAATCATCTAAATAAAGATCTTCGGTATTAGTGCAATATTTATTCAGATTAGGGTTCCAGCATATAGGCTATATTATATTTACTATTACTATATAGAATTTAAAGTGTGCCATTAGCAGAAGTGCACAATAGTCACAGCTAGTAGGGAGCACAGAGACCGACATCAGCTGACTCACTACTGACCACGACAGAATTCCTATCGACCACACCAGTATTCTTATCGATCACAGTAGCATTACCAATAGTGGTAGCATTTCTATCGATTGTGGTAGCATTCCTACCAATTGTGGTAGCATTCCTACCAACCACGGTAGTATTCTAACTGATCATGGTTGTAATCAGACTGACTGCAGTAGTATTCTGACCAACTGTGGCAGTATAACTGATGTCGGTGACTATATTTTGAAATAGTGACCAAAAAAAGCTTATTTATACTAGATCTAGGATTTATTTTTAGATTATGGAAAACTAGGTTTTTAGAACAATATTTTATATTATTTTTATATGCATGATAGAGGAATTATACTGTAATCATCTGGGATGAATAATAAGATCATTGACTAGCCAATTAAGATATTATTCTGCTATTTATTATTTATTTGAAATTATTTTTGGTAAAATCACATTCTTCTTTATTTCAAGCAAAAATATCAAAAAAATCAAAATACACAAATAAATAATCCAAAACATACAGTGTCAAAATTCAAAGAAAACAAGGGTTTCTATAGTGGTATCAGAGCTTTTTCCTGCCATCCTATTGGGTAGATTGGACATTGAATTAGCTAGTTAATCATGGTTACTTCAAGTACTCAGAAGTAGTGGGACAAGACTATGGAGAAGCTTAAACAAAGTTTGAATAAGTTGGTTGAAAACTAGAGGAGGATGAATGAATTTCTTTCACACCCTACAATTGAAGACAAATTAGCACGGTATATAACATCCATTTTTAAAGGGTCCACATCACAAAACAAGAAGGAAGAGGAGGTTGATCAACTTTCTCATGAGCTAGAGGATACTCAGAATTCCTTAGTGTGTACTCAGTTGGCTCTTGAGGGTTTTGAGAGACATGTGGATGAGCTTTGTCTTGAGGTGAGTTCAATTTAGGAGGTAGCACATGTGGTAGGGACTCAACATTCTTTTACAGTTAGGTCACATGTAGATGATGATATGAGTATGTCTAGCATTCACACTCTAGATTTAGAGATTGTAGAAGAGTCCCAAGATCTGATTATTGTAGATGACACCCAAGTGGATACAGTGGACAGTTTTGAGGACTTAGTTTCCTTGGTGGTTTCTTTTGGTACAGAGGACTTGGATAGTGATGCTACAATTTTTGATACTCTATATGTTGATATAAGCTTTGGAGTTGATTTATAGAGTATGGATGGTATTACTTCAGAGATCAATTGTGATGTTGGTGAGCCAGCAGTTGGTTTGGTCCCTATTTATGATACTACACCTTTAGAGGTGTTTTCAGATCTAGTAGTTAGTTCGGGCTTGGTTAGTGATCAGTTGCAGTTAGTTTCTTCTAGATTGTAGTCTGAGCCACTAATTGAGAGTGGCACATTTTATTGAAATTACACTATAAGTGCTTGTCATTAGTTATGGGATGGTTTGATGCCATGGGATGAGATTTGTGATACACATAGCATGGTGTAATGTGTATATGATATTTGCAACTTTGGGAGTTTGAGTTGTCTACTCTACTTGGGTTCTGATATCTTGAGAGTTGGTGTCACATGGGTTCTTGATTGTGGTAGTTATGGAGTTGGGGTCTAGCTGAGTAGTGGTTCTCGATCCACACATGGATTCCTCTTGGTTATTTTTTAGAGGATATTGCAAGAGATTGCATTGATTGACAATGATATAGATCATGACTACATTTGGGATCTAGGTGGAGTAGAGTTTTCTTGGCAGCTGAGATTGCTTGGGGACAAGCAATTTTAGGGAGGGTAGATTGTAATGTCCCCTTTTTAGTGTGATCTTGTTTTATGATGATTAGCCTATTATGCAACCTTCATAAGCTGATAGGATGGATAGAGGGTCTTGGTGGAGCTTGGCTTGGCTTCAACTAGAAGAATTTTTCCAGTTGGCTTTCGTTTGGGCTCTTTCAGACATGTATTGAGGGAGATATTAATATTTGATTGATTTAATTAAATATTAATTATTTGGCCTATTTTTAATTATGAAACCTTAATTCTTAATTATGAAACCCTAATTATGGCAAGTGCACCTTTTATAGGATATAAGGGTTTCCCATTGGAGGGAGTGCCATATATTATTGATATTGATGTTGAAGACAATTTTTGCTAAGAGTTTTCTGAGAAGACTGAGCCATGGGTTTCCAGTATTCTATTTGCATTGAAGAATGTAGACTCTTTAGTGTGTGTAATTTAGAGGTTGTGAAATATCAGCTGATCTATTGCCAATTTGAGAGATAATTTCACACTTTATTTCATTAGGGTTTTGATCTAGAAATCATCTAGATAAAGATCTTTAGTATTAACACAATATTTATTGAGATTAGGGTTCCATCATATAGGCCATATTATATTTACTATTGATGTATGGAATTTGAAGTGTGCCATCAGCAGAAGCACACAGCAATCGTAGCCAGCAGGGAGTGCAGAGACTAACATCGACTGACTCACTACCGACTACAATAGAATTCCTACTAACCGTAGAAGTATTCCTACTGATCATAGTAGCATTACTGACTACAATAGCATTCCTACCAACTATGGTAGCATTCTTACTGACCGTGGTAGCATTCCTACCGACTACAACAATATTCTGACCAACTGCGGCAGTAATTAGACCGACCACGGTAGTATTCTGACTAATCACGGTAGTATAACCGACGTTGATGGCTATGTTTTGAAACAGTGACTATAAAAAGCTTATTTATACCATATCTAGGGTTTATTTTTAGATTATAGAAAAACCAAGTTTTTAGAACAATATTTTATATTATTTTTATATGCATGATAAAGGAATTATGCTGTAATCATCTAGGATGAACAATAAGATCATTGATTAGCTAGTTAAGATATTGTTATGCTATTTATTATTTATTTGAAATTATTTTTGGAAAAATCACATTCTTCTTTATTTCAAGCAAAAGCATCAAAAAATTCAAAATACACAAAAAGCAATCCAAAACATAGTGTCAAAATTCAGAGGAAACAGGGGTTTCTACATGGGATTACATACCTTATCAGCTTCTAGGGTGAAAACTCCTAAGTCTGATTCAATTATGTTGACCCTTTCATTTACAAAATTGTACTTAGTTATCATATGCTTCATTCTTGTCTCTCTTTCAACCTTGATTTGATTAGGAACCCCCTTCCAAGGTAGCCATAGATGTGAGAAATCTATGGACATGTAACCATTTAATGCCTTGGTCTATTCCCTACTCAATAAGATTCCATAAACATCAAAGATATAAAAAAATTGAATATAAATGAATTGTTACACCCTAGGCTTAGAAACTAATTGCATATGAACATTTAAAAGTTCCTTGATTACGCTAACTCTAGATTTGTATAATTGGGTAACAACCCTATCAAACTTAATGGGAGTTAGGCCAAGTTGTTTACATATACTTACAGGCATGATATTAGTAGATGCTTCTTAATCTAATAATAAATTATTTAAGTTATTACCAAACATTCTAATAGTGAGCAAGAAAGAAGGAGACTTAACCTTGGCCTTTACATAGTCACATTGGCATGATAAGTTTGTGGTAGATTGTTGGATTTCTTTGACAAAGATTATATCAAAAGGTCCATTTGCTTTGTAATTTATGAAAGTTCATGAAAAGTGATATTAGCCTTTATGTTTTTCATGTCCTCAACTATGTTATAACTAGTCTTAGAAGAATTAAGAATTTTAAGTTCGGGTTTGGAAGTACTCCCTTTCGGTGGCTCATAATTGCTACTTGAAGAAGTGTCTGGAGGAGTTCCAAAATTATTTAGAGGTTTTGAGGTAGTCAAAGGATACCTATACTCCCTATTCCTCAAGGGATAGGTATTCTTTAAGAACTATTTAAAGGCTTGGATTTCCTTAAGGATCTCATCAGGTTCATTTTCCTCATGGAAGGGGAAATCAAAAGTGTCCACCATGAAGGCTTGATCAGATGATTTAGATCTAGAGGTACCTATACCACCATCCTTATTAGATACCTCTTCAAATGTATCTATATAAATCCTCAAATGCTTTGAAAAATTCTATATAATCAATTTCCCCATGCTTGGATATGTAATGTACCTTACAATAATTAGGTAATGTAATATTAGTGAGGTTAATGTCCATAGTATTTTTTTTTAAAAATGTCTCATTATTCCTATTATTATGAAAAATATCATTTTGAAACCTATTAGTTAGTCTATTATATATTTGAAATGAGAAGTTCCTACCTAAACTCTTAGAAATATTTATAACTTGTTTTTACAATAGAAGGAAATTAGTACTAAACTTTTTGACCACTTTAAAGATAGATTCATTCTCATTTTAAAGAGTTTCATAATTATGAACCTAGTTATTGTTATAATATGGTATCAAAGCTCTTTGATCACATGTATTAAAGCCATTAGTAGGATGATTTAGGAATCCTAAACTCTGATTGGGACATGCATGACTCAATGCTAACTAAGTTTGGGATCCAGTCTCATGGTGGGATATTTTGGTTGTTATTTGGGGAAACGCTCATCATAGTCATTTGGGGGTTAATGTTTGGCACAAAATATGCAATTTTCCCTTAGGGCTACATCTAATAATTGATGGCTACTCCTTCATAATAGGCTCTAGCTAAATAATTAATGGATGGCATGGGTCTCTTAAAAAACATATAGGTCATGGGATCCACTACATCTTTGTAAATCTGTAAAGCTAAGACATCATTAGGATTATAAGTGTCTATGGTCCTACTAAACATTTTTTGAAATCTTGCATTGAAGGAACTAATAGGCTTACTTGCATCTCTTCTAATAGTAGTGAACTAATGATAGATAACACAAGGACTAACAATATTACCAATTTTATCAATGAATTCATTATTAAAGTCATCCTAACTTGTGATGTAATTATTAGGCAAGTTCAAAAACCATTCATAAACAACATCATTTAATTTAAAGGGGAATAACTTGCAAGATACATCTTCATGCACAACATTTAGCAACATTAAGGTTACTTTAAAATATTTTATATGTTCATCAATAGTTAGTATACCTATTAGAATAAATTTAGGAAAATAATTCTTAGGGTTGCAAGGTAGGTGACGTACCACACTTGATACATTAATGGAAGACTCTCCTATCTAGGCCATACTTGGATTAGTATTGAAGGAAAAATTACCTTGAAGGGGTGAAGTTTGAAGGGACTTGGATATTCTATGTCTTCCTTTGTCATGTTTAGATGTTATATGAACCTAAAGTTTGAGAAAAGGTTCCCTGGTCTTTGAGTGTGATCTTGTTCTAATCTTGGGCAATTCTAGCTTAAAATTTGAAGATACTACCTAAAATACGATGTATGAAGTTAAATTTTATAAAGAACAAGATTTAAACCTACACATTGAGCTTATTTTGCAAAGGTGGCATGAAGAACTACAAAGGATATTGATATTTGATTGAATTATCTCAAATATGCATTCAAATATCTAAATATGGTCTATCTTTACAATTTTAAGCTAAAGTAACTTAGATCTATGAAATATATGCCTACCTTTGATCAAAATGAGTTATCCTGACCTTATATATTATGGATTTTCAAAGTTAAAAGTAAATTTACCAAAAACAAACATCAATTCCCAAATAATTTCAAAGGAAGCACAAAGATACATTCAAAACAACAACGATCAATGATATTTATACTTCTAAGCAAATAATTCACTTAAAAAACATAAATATATATTGATCCTTAGATAAAATAGACCAAGACTAATGAAGATTTAAATAATTCAATGCCAACCCTCTTTCTATCACCAGTGGAGATTCTCATGTTGATGCTTCTAAATGAACCACATATGCTCTTAGTGTTTAAAGAACACTTCTCATTTTAGAAATTGGAAAATTCAAGGCATGAGTTACAGGTTTTGGAAATCTAGTTTTTTTATGGTGAAAAAATTGTAGAGCAAGATAAAATGTTCCATAATATTTATGTAATTTGGTGGTTGGGAGCCACCTTAGTCCACTCTTCTTGAATTTTCAAGAATCTATGTTAATACTTAGTGAATCATGCTCTAGATTTAAGCTATAAGCTAATCTAAGTGGATATTTGTAATGAATCTAAAATTAAAGTGATCTTGGTGTAAAAAGGAGCAATGAGAAGGGTAAAGCAAAAAAAAAAGAGTGATCACCAATTTTAGCCTTAAACATTATGACAAAGCATCAATTTCAATTGAGTCCGCATCTAAACCAATATATAATGTAAAGTAGCTTAAGCTCAAATTCCACTATATACTCGACCAATTTCAAAGGATAGTGTGAAGAATCACAAGTAAGAACCAGTTCTTCTTTAAGTATTTACTACCATTATCAAATATAACATGCACATCTAAAAGGAGATTAAAATGAAAATGAAGGAGAACCAAAGATCTTTCAGCTAATCTATCATGTTTCACAAATTAGAAACCCTATGATTATAAAGACACAACTTAGAATTCCAAGACACCATTGAAATTCAACACCTTAACTAGAAATTAATAAAACAACTAAAATGACAAATAACACATCAAAAATAGATAATAAATCTCTTGATTATATTAATTACTTCAAATTATACAAAGTTGCTCAGAAAATCTCTCTTTTACAAATGGTAATACCTGAATTTATATAAATATTAGGTAGTATATCGATCAGTCACAAAATATAGTTGTATAAAGATAAGGACAATTGTCTTATTAGCTCTATAATACACATGATTTTCACAATCATACTGACATAGAGGTAAATAGGCTAACAAACTATCATATGCCTTTACATTGGAATATTCTATTTCAAAATGTTAAAAAATAGAATATTATCTAATTTACCAATGGGCCCTTTGTTTCAAGTTGTTGGAGGATGCTCATGGATTTTACATGTTACTCATCAATTAGCTTCAGATCCATAATAGGCTTCAAGATCTACTCCACTTGATTTTCTAAGTCATCAAATTCTCTGTCATTCTTAGCCATCACTTCTCTAATTCTCCTAGCTTCATTTATCCTTTTTCCTACATTAAATATCATGTCTAAGACTTTACTATTATCAGCCCTAGATTTTCCTTAGATTTTTCCTTTGATTTCCTAAGTTATTAAAGTTTCCCTATGCTAACATTACTCATCACTTATGATTCCAAGGGCATTGGGTTATGCAGGCTCTATAATCATGGCCCCAAGAAGTTGTTCAATTATTATAATTATTTCTTTATCCTCTTTTAGGACCCTTTCCACATCATTGAGTTGTGCACTTAAACTTTGAACTTTGTCCACCATAATTAAAAAAAACCATTCTCAAGTGTCCCAAACTAATGGAATTGAAGATTGGGATCTATTTATTTTCTTGAATGTCAAGGAGTTGGGCTATTTTATCCTTTGAGGGTTCCCATTAGGTGACTAGGCTTTTTGACAATGCACACTACCCCTCTAATTCACTTTACCTCAACTTTATTGACTTGAGGAATTCAAGCATGTCATAAAATGGCTCATGAATCATCTTGGTCTTCACCTTTGGCATTGACAAAATTTCTTGTGTCTGCAAGTTTTCATTTTCCTTTTTTAAATTTAGGATCCTCTACTTCAAGCCTTAGAATCTAGCTTTAGCCTTTACAGATTGGACCTTAATTAGACATTTCACATTCTCCTCATGAATTGTAGCTTCATCAAGCTACTATCCCCCCACTGGGGTTAATCCCACAAATTTTTCCACCTTTTGAAAGGTGAATTATTCTATTATAACCACAACTATCCTTGTTGTTCTCTCCAACCCAAATATTTTAGGGTTGAAATGGATGGTAGTAACTAGTTCCTTGAACTTGGGAGGTTTTGAGACCTCCACACCTAAACTAATAGATTCTCCTTGAGCATCCATCTTTTTAATTTATGTTCTTTGAGTAACCACAATTCTTCATTCTTCTTTCTCTTTAACCATGGCTTTGATCCATGGTTTCATGTTTTCATGTAAAATGACGTTAAAAAACCTTGTCATGGCCCATGAGTGAGAAAAGGAGGGAATATTTTATATTTTACCATAAATGAACTAGTTAGGAATTACTAGTCCATGAATAGTTAATTCATCACTTAACAAATTTACCTCACTTATGGGGTGAGATAAGGTCAATTTTGGCCTCTTTCTTGGTCCCATAAGAACCAATGTTAACTCTACCTTCCTCTTCTCCTAAGATACCATAGGGATCAAATATTTTCCTATATATTCCTTGATCTCCACCTCCCTATCTGAGTCATAGGCCTCTAAAATCTCCTTGAGATCACCCTCAAGCATCTCTTTTGGTTCCAAGGCAATCATGTCCAAATATTGTACTAGAGAAGGTGGCCTTTTTAGGAGTGGTTAAGATGGGGTCTCCTCTCCAATCCTCTCTTCCAATTTCACCTCTCCCACTTTCTCCTTGCCCTTTCCTTGTTCATCTTATTTTTTTTTAGGCTACCCTGAAGGCTATGGATATGGTTTTTCTACTTGGGGTTTTTCTTGAGCTATCCCAAATTGACTAGGTAATAAATGGTATTATAAAGGATGCATTGTCCTAGCTTCTCGTAAGGGATTATTATCTTTGGTTAACCTGTGTTCAAGCTTAATGTTTTAGAATTATATCTTGGCTATAAATTCTTCATAATTCTTAGCTTTGATATAAATGTTTTTATAAACAAAAATTTGATGTACATATTCAAGTTTTGGGAGTTTATTATCCTTCAAGTGGCTAGCCACTGTACCCTTAAGATCTTACATTTTAAGTTCATCCAGTTAAAAACCAAATGAATCTCTATGTTTGGCCATGGTTTTAACTTATTTTAAGTCCTATAGTATGGTCCTTACTATCATTAAAGGGAAGGGGTGGAGAAGACCCTTATTCTTTTCTTTGTAAGTGCCATCAATGCCATGCAAGAATTAAGAAGTAATTTCTTACTTGGACATATTTCTATGAACATACACTAGTAACTTACAAGGTTAGGACATAATTCCTTCTATCCTAATAACTATGTAGTCATGGTAATAATAAATTTAACCCATCAATTCAATATACTTCTTGATTAGGGGATGGAACCTAGGAATGGGACCATTGGTGATGGCCTAAACTATGGTTAGATACACATAGTCATAAATAAACTACATGTGATTTCTATACTTGAAGATATGCAATTTGGACTAGTGGTGCGAAATGTTGGTATTATCATTTAGGGTCCAATTCCTAATCCCAAGGAAGATTATTTTGACAAGAAGGGCATTTAACATGTAAGACATCATATAAAACTACTTAGAGGTCTTCCTTGTTATGGAAGTGAATTGCTTGGTGAGGAAGACACTAATTAAATATCCAACTATAAGGGTAAGATTTTATTCCACCATGAAATAGATAAATGAGATCCATATTTTATTCACATAGGTGGTTAGGGTGGCTCTAAATGCTCAACTTAATAAGTGAACTATTACCCTAATTCCCTCCCTAAATTAGATTACAAGGATTTTACCCTCAAATCCTTGAAGATGTGAGGGCCTTGGTGCAACCAAGGTATAAGGATAGAGTCTAGATCATGGTTGTTTGTCCACTCCTTTATCTTAACTAAATCCACATGAGGAAGAGAGAACTTATAATATTTCTCAAATGCTACAAGAAAAATATATGTTACTTCCTTGGAGTTTCCTTCCCTAATGATCCATTCATTATCAATTCTATAGTTAATAAATATGGGAGAAAGGATGTTTTTGATAAGGTAAGGTGGCAGATCAAGCGCTAAACCCTTTATAGAGCAAAAAAGACAAGAAGGAAATTAAAAAAATATGCTTTCTGAGAGATGATGGCACTAGCTGAGAACCAATAGACACAGAAACAAAAAACAAGAAATAGAAAGATGAAAGTCAGAGAGGTCTCTCCTTACATAGCCAATTATTTGAGAACATCATTTAGTTTCTTAGTATTCTCTGCATTGATAGTAGGCCCAATATTACCCACTTCTTTTAGCATAGATAAGTTTAGGAGAATTGTATTCTGGAGCCCCTTGGTGAAGCTCTACCCCAACTTCTGAATATGATCCTAAAAGGCATCAATTCAAAATTTCCAATAAATCTCATTCCCTATTTCCTCACCAGCTTCCTCAACATACAATTTCCCCTTTTTGTTAGTATTTTCCATAGTGTCAGCACCATCCTCCTCATTAAACTCAAATTCCCTAGTCTCTTGCTTCCCTCTAGTGTCCTCAAAAATTTGATGGATTTCCAATTCCTTAGACTCTTCCTCTTGGGTTGATTCCTCTGAAGCACTCTCCAAATAATCAACAAGTTTGGCCTTCAAGGTGGGTTTACCAGCAATCCACCCCAACCTTTGAACTTTGGAGGAGAAGCCCTCCTTATTACCTTTAGAAGACTTATAAGATTTACCACCTTGACCCCTTATGGCCCTACCCTAATTTTTGTGGGTCCCATCAGTGGTCCCCCCAATATTCTCTTCCTTCGCATCAACCTTCTTCTTCTTGCTCTTCTTGCTCATAAAGGAGCCAGGGGTGTCAATAGGGGTCTCTTCTGGGGTGGAGAAAGAAACATCTTTAGTTTTGGTAGGAGCAAGGGAAAAATAGAATGTCTCTTCTGGGGTGAAGAAAGAAACATTGATAGCATCACTAGACACCAGATTGGAAGGAATGTCTCCACTATCAATTTTGATAGTCTTGGATGGCTCAAGGGCTCAGTGAAAGTTGTACAAATAGAAAATGAGGCCCTGGTGTAGGAGAATATGGTTCACATCTATATTTTTAGACATTTTTACTCTCACCCTAAGGACAGAGTGTTCTAAAGAGTAGAGTAGGTAAAAGGAAAACTAATAATAACATTGCACCTAAAGTGATTTAATAGAGGAAGATGGTAATTATAGAACCTATTAAATCATCCTTCAAGCATGAAGTACTTCATGAGAATGAAGCACACTCCATCCCATGGCTTAGGTAGTTTATCACACTAAAATCCTCCTTGATAAGGGATGAGTTCTTCGCCTTCTCCCAGGAATAGTTTATGGCTTGAAAGATCCATAATTTTTGTTTTCCTTTGTAGATTTATCCCCTGTATGGTCATTCTTGTAGCAATAGTAATCACCTTTTCATAGATCTCAAAATTGATTCCACCAACTGTGACTCACCTATTTAACTAAGATCTCTCAAATTTCTCAGACAAGTTTTCATCAAACCCATTAAGCCTTTCTAGATATGGGCTGATTCCTCCTTTATAGTAATGCCAAACCAGTGGATTACCTTTGAATTTGTAGCAAGAGACTAGTTTTATTTAGATTAAGTCTCCTCCCATTTTGGATTTGTAGACCCAACCCGTGGAGTTCCTAAATTCAGCCTTCAGCTTTGAAATGGTTACTAACCCTTGCTTTCGCTTATGCATAATGAAAATGTGATGGCTCATAATTCAAAATACCATATAGAGATGATGTTATCTACTCCCATGCTTGTAAATCATTTCCCATTGATATTCATAATGAGACCTATGTGCCTTAACCTCTTGATACAATAAATCATGATGTTAATACATTGTAGTACCTCAATTTTTGTCATGGTGGGGTGAAGGTCAGCCATCTAGACTGAAACTAGGTCATAATACCTCTAGTTTATTTTAGAAAATTCTTTGCTATTATTTTATGATGGGTTTCAATTCCTTGATCATGAAGAAAAGATCAAACCAATTCCTAATACTAAGGATATTTAGGGTTTCAGTATCCAACTCAATGTCTTTGAAGATATAGCCCTTGTTATTTGTTGACAAGTAGAGGTCAATTTCTTCCTTTAACTATTATCTGTGGGTTGTCATTGTTTTTGTTATAAAAAATTACTTGTACTGGTAACAAATTTTTTCTTTAAAAGCTCTTTTGTGCTCACAAAACATAATTAAGCTTTCTTTTGGTCAATTTGTGACCAATTGAGTCTATTTGGGCACTTTTAAGTAGGATCTAGGGTTTTGGAGCTTTAATGGTGGAATATATTGAGGCTTGGGATTATACTTGCCTTGGATTTTATTTGGACATTTACATTTACACTTTTATGTTTTTGAGCCCACAAAAACTTATATTTTATCTTTTTCTACTTTTGTGGATTCTTTGTGGCCTCAGTCTAGACCTTTCATATCATTTTTCATAAATGCCATTTGTATACTAGCCGTTAGTATTTAGAATACCTTCTTCATTTCACATTTTAGGATCAAAATCTTAGATTTGTGCAAGCTATAGATTATAATTAGAGCCCTTAGCCATGATTAGTTCTTTCTGATGCAAACCCCATGGTCATGAAACTTGACACCTTACATGTCTTCTCCATGCTCCAAATATTTTGTTAGTCCCTTTTTGAATGAGCATTGGCCACACAATGATCGCGTGGGCCTTTGAAAATTCATGAGTGCCCTCACACCATTAGATCAAAATCCAGTGGTAAAGCATGAACCATAAAATCATCTTATTAGCTTAGCCTCGAATTTACTTTCATCATGCATGAAGTTTGTGAGATCTCAGGGCCTTGCTATAAATTATTTGGGTTCCTTCACATCATTAGATCAAAACCCAGTGACAAAGTGAGTGCCATTGATCCTTAGTCTATAATACCATTTCTAAGCCTTCTAACAAGATTTAGGAGTACATTTTGACCCTTAATATAATAATTCATCAGATTAAATCTGATAGTCTTATGGATGTTAAATATGCCCTTATGAACAAATGATGGTTTGACAAACATAAATTTTTAGGCTAAAAAATGTTTAATTTGATGAGTTTAAAGTTTATGGTCATGTAGACATCAAATGAATCCTTGTAGACATCAAATGATGATCACATGAATGCCACTTTTAAGCTCATCAAATTATTATGACCTAGTGTGAGAATTCCACTTGGCATGTCTATGAGGACTCCTAAGATCTTGGACTTAATTCATTCTATTGGATCAAAATCTATGAGAAGTGTTAGCCATGGATCATAATCCAAGAGCTTACTTATGGTTGGTCATTTTGTCAAGTAAGACCCATTTGCTTTTAGATTTCAAATTTAAAGGTAATGCATGTCAATTTTTTGGGCCTTCCATATCCCTTTGACCTTTGCACTACATTTCACTCCATCTAATTAAGTTATTTTGAGTAAGTGAGAAACATTGATGATTATTTGAGGGCTTAAATGTGATTAGTCCAATGAGCTATATGAATTATTCTATTAGTTTCAATCATGCCATTCAATCAAAGAACATGATGAAGCATGAACCACTAGATCACCAAATATGCAATTTGTTTAAACCAAATCTTGGGTTTTCCTCAATCTATTAGATCAAAATCCTAGAGTAAAGTGTAGGGTATTAAATATTACAAGATGCAAGGAAGTTAAGTTAGGACCATAGAGATGTAAAAGACTTAGGATTAAGGTGTTAAGACTAAGGTCTCACTTATATTAATAAATATTTTGGGTTCTTAGGATTAAAACCTTAGGATAAGGTATAAGTGAAGGACCACTTTAACATAAAAAGGGGACTGGGGAACTAAAATTTAGGCTAAGGAATTAAGAATAAGGTCCTATTAGTATTAATAAATATTATGGGGCCTTAAGGTTAAAGTCTTAGGTTGAGTTAGGAAATATTAAAATGACCCCATAGAATGAACAACTTAGTTAGGAATACAAAGTAACCTTTAAAGGGGGAAATAACAAAGGGGACCAAGGATTTTAAGTTAAATTTTAGTTATGTTAAAAATCATGACTAAGCTTAAAACATGATCTTCATCTTTAGGTCCAAAATAGATTTTAAGACGATTCCCACCAATTTTATTCCTACCAACATTTAAATTTAAACTAAGGTTTTTCCTATGGTTTAAGGACATGAATTTCCCAAGAACATCACCATGGAACTTGTGACTAAAAGTCACAAAGAGCATTTATCAGCACTGTTAGTCCAAATTAAAATAAAACAGAACTAAGTAAGCCAAATTTTAACAAAATTAAGTATATTTAGATTCTATAAATGACCTTAACATGCTAAAATCAATGTTTAAATGTTAGGGTTTCTTAGGGGTCTTAATTACTAAAAAATGCTGGTATGTTGGCCCCAACAAAATTAGGTCGAATCTATTCAAAATGATTTGTGCTTAAATGATTTGAAATATTCCAATTTAATTGGAACATAGAGAACATATTTATGGTTAAAATAATCTCCACTCCACTTTAGTAGGTATAAGTTCAAATTATTTGAAATAAACCAATTTAATCAAAATGATCTATGCCCAAATGGTTTGAAACAGTCCAATTTATTTTGAATATAGAAAATTTATTTTTGGAGAAAATTTTCTCCACTGAAATTTAGTGGGTATAAGTCTAAATTATTCAAAATATCCCAACTTATTCAAAATTATCTATTCCCAAATGCTTTGAAATAGTCCAATTTATTTGGAATATAAAAAAAATTTAGAGAAATTTTTCACCACTCCATTTTAGTGGGTATAAGTCCACATTATTTGAAATAGCCTAATTTATTTGAAATGATATATGCCTAAATGGTTTGAAATAATCTAATTTATTTGAAATCTATATAAAATATTTTTGGAGAAAAATTTATCCACTCACTTTAGTCAAAATAAGTCCAAATTATGTGAAATATCCCAATTCATTCAAAATGATAAATGCCCAAATGGTTTTAAATAGTCCAATTTATTTGGAATGTAAAGAAAAAAATGGAGAAAAATTTCTCCACTCCACTTTAGTGGGTATAAGTCAAAATTATTTGAAATAGTCCTTATCAAATTACACAAATCATAAATATTCAACAAAAAATAAGAGATGCACACAAATAATACATAATTAAACTAAGATAATATAGAAAAATTATTCTACCAAATCCTATGTAGATCTATCCTACAAATCTACTCCTTATATAGGGGAGGCAAGTGATTTATTATGAACTTATAAGAATATAGTGTTTACAACCATAAATTATGGTTTTCCCAAATATACAATAAGTTTCAATAATGAAATAAATATAATGCATGAATAAATAATATAATATTTTAGTTAAAGTTGTTTATTCATCCCTATATTCATAGAATCATGTTTTCTTCCTAAATCATGGGATATGTTTGTCTCTAGTTGAATTCTAACCATCACTGTTATAAATATACTTAAACAACCAGTTGTTATAGGTGCTTTTGTAGGTAATGACTATAGATGTTTTCTAGGAAGTGATTGTAGATGTTTTCTAGGTAGTGGTTGTAGGTGATCATAGTCAATGGATGTAGGTGCTCATAGTATGTGGTTGTAGGTGTAACAATCAATGACTATAGGACATAAATAAATGTATATATCCTTTATACATCTATAGGTGTTTTGGATATTATAATTTTTATTATTAGTAAATCCACATGATAAATACATTAAATTATATTATTTTATAAATAAATCATTTAATTTATATCACAACAATAATCATATGTAACATGGATAAATTTATGTATAAAGGCATGGGTGAGGGATATAAAAATTTCAAAACTATAAGGGATTTATAGTAATACTTTGTAATATGATTACTACTTATCATCCTCATCATATTAACCAATAGTAAAATATAGTGAACATGATTAGGAATTACATTAATTTGAGTAGATAATATTGTAGTCTCTACCTTGATTTAAAGTGATATAACCCAAAGCTTGGAGAGGCACATCATCAAAACATTTTATATTCTTATACATATTTCAAAGAGAATTCATATTAATATCCATTATCTATAAGAATTTAATATTAAAAATATTAAAACCTAAACCATTATCTATCAAAACCCTTATTATTATTATTGTAATTTTGATTTGAATTTATATAAATAAATGAATATTTTGATCAATAGTAAAGTAGGTAGGCAAATTATCATTTCTAAGAGATATAACATCCTCAATGTCCTTAAAATTATTTACAATAGATACAAAATAATAAGGCTTTGTATCATGAGGCATACATGTATAATTCAATGCTTGGTATAAATATCCTAAAAATTAGGTGATTTATGAAGTAATTCCAAAATGAAAATCTTAGCTAGCCTATTTCTCAATTGATCAATAATATCATATACTTTATATTTATTAAGTAGTCCCATTATGTTTGGTATCGTATGGAGAGTGATTTCTTGAGTTTATTCCTCTTATCTTGATTGATGGGGCACCTGACGTTGTCTAATGACAACGGCTCAGACCACAAGATGTACTATAAGCCTAGGGGGAATAGTAAAGTTAAGATATGAGCTAAGATATTTGAGAGGTATATGGGTAGGAGGAATAAAAAGAACATATGTTCCCTTTGATGTCTAGTAGTGAAACATGACAACTCAAACTAATCGATGTAATAATAAGCATTGTATAACTATTCAGTATTAAAATCTTGATTGATATTGAATTTTATTTTTTTCTTTAAATTGTGCTTCCATGGACTTACATGAAATTGAAATATTTCACATACTATATGAAAATGACATGTAAATGAGATTAATAGTATTCAAACCAAGAAATAATAGACACATTTATTCATTATGATAATGCTTAGTATGAAAATCAGAAAATTAGAAATATGAATCCCTAATAGAAATGCTAAAAGGGATAGAAATAAATCCTATGGGAAGCTAGGGTTTAAATTATTCAAATAATAGATGGGTTCACCAATATGTTTTATGAAAGGTGTGGATTAAACAATGTGTTAATCTAATTATGAAAAACTATTGATTAAAATCACAATATATAAGATATACAATAAATACACATGATTGATTTGTAACTTACTATTTTTAGAAATGTGCTAAAAGGGGAACATATTAAATAAAAACAACTTAGCTTTCACTAACATATGATGGAATAAAATAGAGAATACATGATAAAATATGGAACCATGTGAGGTCACTATCAATTAGGAATAAGGATCCATTTTAATATGAGAGAAGGTCATGTCATTCAGGCAAGGCTAACCTACACTATCATTTGTAGGGTGCATCGACATTTGGTAGTGGTTTCTCACTCTATGTGAAATTATATTAGTGAAAATTTAGATATAAGTCCTATGTATATGATAATATTCACTTTATTCACCATAAGAGTCATTGTGTGCCTCTTTAGTCACTTGGAACCCTATCTCAATAGATAATGAGAAATAAATGTTGTAAATGGGGGGAAAGGGTTAGAGGCTAAAGTTGTGATTGACCTGAACAAACCTTATGTTGAGTGCTACCTAAATAAAAATAATATAAAGAGCGATCAAAATAAATTTATTTATACCATGTTACAATTATGTGTGTGAAATAATAGTTTGATGTTATATGTCAATGTAATCCTAGTGTAATTATGTGATTTAGTAATGATTTATAACCTTGGAGGTGCATTTCGACTTAGCTCAAGGCTACTTGGGCTACATGGAATAATAATTTGGATAAATAGATTATTTGCTCTAAATTTATGGTTATAATAATTTTGTTGTTTTTAATATATAATCCTCTTACTCACTAATAAATAAAATGAATATAAAATGTGCTTATATGGTGTTATTTTCTAGATTTCCTCATATGGGACTTGAGAAATGCATGTGAATATTTGTTAGTTAATTTAAATTTAAGAAATAGGTAATTTATATTGGGATGATTAAACTAGAATACTTAAACACTAACAATGAGTGGGATTGACCTAAATTAATGATTTTATCTGAAGAGTAGAGACAACTAAACTATGACTAGGAAATAGTCCAATAGTGAGTCTAGGTTGTTAGGAATGAAAAATATGAATGTCTAGTATATAAATTACTTAATGACATGGATCATACACATAAAATTAGAGGAATAGTCATTTAGAACTATAAAATTGAGCAGAGGCTAAGTATGCATAAGGATGGTCACAAGTGAATTATTTTAGCATTAAATGGTAATTTTAGTGACTAAACTAGGTATGAGTTCTAAAATAGAATACATATATAACTAATGGTGTAGTTAGTTAATAAGAATCCTGATAAAAATTTATGATATATGATTCAAAATAATTTAATCACTTGTACCCCTATGAGTCCCATGAAGAAAACCATGTACTATTGTGCTTATCATCAAATGCATAGACATCATACAAATAATTGATGTGAATTATAATAACATATTCAAAATCAAGGCATGTTTTCATTGATTCAAGCACAAAGTATCCATGGTAAAAATAAGTTAGACATAATTTCATGACAAATAGAGTTCATAATTGATCTTAGACCCATATGTAGATACACCAATTATTTCAAAGCATAGCCTATTGTACATATATTAATTATGATTTCTTATTTTCTTATCCATTCAAGTCTTATATTTTGACACAAATTTTCTCATATGAATCTGAATTGACCATTATTATATCATTTAGATTTGTTTTCACTTAGTCCTGGCCTCTCAATGGCTATCCTAATATAGACATCTATGGCATCTACTCTACCACGATACATCCTTCATATCAGTCCCATTCTAGTGCACACCCTTGTAAACCTTTTACTCACTCAATTTTACATATTATGACTTCCATTAATATTACATGATCACATACATATATATGTACATATTACATGATCACACATTGATTTTTTCCCACTCGAGGCTTATATCCATATACATGATTCTGCTACATTACTATGGTTCACATATATAGTGGGGGAATATTACTTGGTTTCAATTTCTATAGTTAGACATGATATCACATATGGTGCACACTAGCCTTGACACATTTTTTAATTTTTTATATCCCTCCCATTATTTTATTTTAATTTTTTTTCCACTTAGACTTACTTAACTAGTTTTAAAAATAGATAAAAATTAAAATTAAGAAAATAAAAAAAATAAAAAAAATTCAAAAAAAAAGACTTGAGCATGACATGATTACTACATTTAGTTTCATATACACATACATTTCATGGTATATGAGTGAGATGTAGAACACACAAGCTACACATGAACATATAAATATTAGAATTTCCTCAACCTATGGCCATGCCGATACTATTACCAATTATATCTTTCTACAACCTTCTACCATGTTGAACAATATATATTTCTTACATGTCTTACTAGTTACTCATATTTTACATAATGATACATGGATATTATATTTACTATGATGTGATATTGATACATATGGATGGTGTATACTAGTTTACTTTGTGTATGCTCCATTAATGATGTCACTCTCTTACATGAAATGCTAATTTATTATTGTCTATTGTGTGTAACCCTTAGATTTGTCTGATGTGAAATTTGTATGTCCCTTGTTTATGAAATTTTAATGTCCATTATATGTATAAATTAGACTTATTTTATGTGACATTTTTAAGTCTCTTATTTGTGAAAAATTTATGTCCCTTGCATGTGTCCCTTGGCTTTATTTGTTACAAGATCTTGATGTCCTTTGTATACAACACTTGAAATTATGTGTATCATAGGTTATATATATATATATATATATATATTTATATATATATATATATATATATATATCAAAGCTTCTTTGACATGGAAATGTTAATAGCATCTTAAAATTACTAATAATGAAACCATTATTAGTAGTGGTTCCTATAAATCCTCATCAAGATATGATAGTGTTGTAGTCTATAGGTTACTATGAGACTCACAATATAGGGAATGATCCATACATGGTAATTTTATGGTTAAAGGTGTTTTAACCCATATATTTCAATTAGTCACCTAAAATTAAGTGATTAAATCCATAATTACCAAAGACAAGAATATTTGCACATAGAACCATTTATAACTTAGAAAATCAAAAAATGTTATTCATACTATTAGTTACAAAAAAGTGCTTTGGATAAGGATACATTTTTTCACAAGAGAGACCAAGTCACAAAACATAACATATCATAATAACAAAAATAGTACCTAATTTATCTTTCTATGACTGTCAAAAACTTATAGAGTTGACATGACTCTTTGACTTCTCATCTATTCATTTATCTTTATACATGGTCTTAAGAAAACACTAAAATTTTTATATGTATTTTTTACTTACGTGAACATTTATAAAAATAAAAATATACATCTGTTACGTATACAAACTATATAAATTACTTGAAAAATGACATACAAAATCCCTTTCTAAATCAAGACTTGTAGACTAGAATTAATAGGCTTCCATAAAATTGACATGTCATATTAGACTAAGAAATCAAACACCAAAGCTCACATAAATCCAAAATTTAATAGTTATATGTATACACCTTAATTTTTTATTATAAAATTGGAAACATTAGTTTCTACATATCTTTGACGTACATGACTTGATTATACACATTTGAATCTTATGCATAGTTTACCTTAAATGTTTACCTATATATTATCTTTGCTAACCCAATTTACTAGTGCACATATTCAATATCTCCATAATATGTTTCATAATACTCCATAATATTAAGTATATTGTCACTATATTCTAGATCACTTATTTTCCCTCTTTAGATAGTGCCATCAATAGTAGGACAATTATAATTACTACAAGTCTATGTCTTTTCCAATAGTGTTTAGGAGCCCTAAAAATTATTTTTAAAATAAAAAACTCTCCATTGGGTTAGTGTAATTAAATTTATATGTTTATTATTGGGTAGAATATCAAAGATTCACCTATAAATAATAATCAAGCCTAAAATGTTAATTGCTTGGAAATTACTTCATCATTCACTCTCTATTTGAAAAAGCTTGAGAAATCCATTAATACTCCATTTAGACATTGCCAAAAAAGTATACACATATATAAATCCATCATAGGATCATCACTATAGATAAGTATAAGCAATCATGCAAATTCAAATTTACATGATGTCAAGTGCTGAAATCCAAAACATTTCATTTCATTCTAGTAGATCATGATAGAGCACACACACACCTATGTGTTAAAACTACATGTAGTTTGAGTCTTATTCAAAGTATTTTAATGTAATAAACACTCAATCACTTAGTGTGGATGGTTTGGTTTATCCAACCCATATTTTAACCCCCATTTTGAAGTCAATCTCATGTCAAAAGTAAAGGAAGGTTTTTAAGGTAAAGATAAACAAAATAAGGATCAACATAGAAGATCAAGGGTATAAAAACATATAAAAATAATACATAAAGACATGAAAAATATTTATGACATAATTTACTAGCATATCCAGCTTGGATAATGTTGGTAGATAGTGGACAATACTAGTTTCCAAAATGGTATGAGCTTCACTGACACTATTTATACAAGTTTTGACAGTTTGTTTCTTGATTTGAGTTGTCATGGTGCTAATACAAAATATTTTGAGGTATTGTGACACAAAAATTTAGTAGTATACATCAAAAAATAATCTAAGTTTATTCTCTCATATATTTTCTTAGTAAATTCTATATTTTTTAAGTGCAAACCAATCCTCATTGATCATTAATTATTGTATGTTGCATACCCTATTTTACACAATCTAAATTCAATAGTTTTATCTTGTTTCTATCACCTAAATTTAAAGGTAAATACAAATTTATATTTAACCCAATATTATTTTTGGTCACAAAAAACCCTAGGTCTGTATCTTATAAGGTTTCTTATTCCTTTAATAGGTTTTTATATTTCTCCTCCGTTAGTGTTTTGGTTCTGATTTTTTATTTTCCTTTAGTTTCACATAATTGGAATTGAAAATAAAATTAATGTGAATGTTAATAATGGAAATTATTTTCATAATTTTCATGATCAATTTTATGATATAGATATATAGGGCTAAGTTAATATCTTAAAATGAATCCACACATGATTGATGCATTGTTACATATAACTAGAGAGGAAAAAAGCTTGTTATGGAATCTACATTTGAGGAATAAAATGATAAAATTTTAAATGACATTAATCCATTTTAGATGCAAAAATCCTAAAATAGGTGTTGAAATATCTAATCCTACTACTATTATTGATATTTCTACATCTATGGCTACACATAATTCCCACCCATGATGTGGGAGAAACATAAGTTAATCCTCATAATTATATGGATATTCTTGTGAAACATACTTTTCTGATTTATATGCTTACTACTCATGTGTCATAATTTATTGGTAATCAATATTATATGTATACCATTATTTATCTTTAAGACAAGGTTTCCAAATTGGAACAAGGTTATTCTAGAGTGGGATATTCAACAAATTCTCAAGAATTATTACATTGCCCTCTTTCCCCAAATATTTATGCTTATATTTTGCCTATAGGATTAGTTTCACTTAATATTACACCTTATGATGGTAATGATGATCCATAATGGCATATTAAATCATTTTCATGTAGTATGCTTATACTATGCATCTAATTATAATTAATTGACTAGGTTATTTACAAGGAGTCTTAAGGACTATGATTTGTAATGTTTCTATGATCTTCCTTTCTAGTTAGCAGATGCCTCAACTTGACCAATTATTATCATTATTTTATATAAAAATTAATGATAAGGTGTCTTATTATCAAATTTAAAAACTTAAGAAAGGACTTAATGATCCAATTAGTGACTATACGCTTTTTTATAAGACTATGCTCTATAAAATGTTAAATCCTATGGCTGATACCAAATTGCAAGACATATTCAAGAAAAGATTCCCCACTCTTGTACACAAGTCTATTATGGTTAAATTATTTTACTATTTTTATGATGTTTCATATGGTTAAATAACATGAAGTTAATATTATTTATATTAATAAGCTAAAGTGTGATCCAATCCTATAACATATTTTAATGCCTAGTTATAAATAAAACCAAATTTACAGTCTATGGAAAATGATTATAAGAATGAAGATAAAGAAAAATTTAATCTAATTTCACAACCTAATAATAGGCTTGTCCTTTTATATCCTTAAATAAGTAGGTTTATAAAATTATTATAACCTCTACATATGTGTTTAATGTTTATTTTTATTTAATATTATTAAATGTAATAAAAACTAAACTATTTGAAAATATTATTCATAATAAAAATATACCAAACATAAATGTAAAATAGAATAGATTACAAAAACTAAAATGAGATATATATAGTAAATTTACAAGTAAATATATGAATTTAGCTCAAATTTGACTTGTACTGACTATGTAGGTAGATCACTGATGTGGAACTGACTAGAAGGATCTCTAAAGTGTGTCACACCTAAAAATTAGAATAATGCAATGTAATAGGATAGGTCCATGCAAGGTTAGATAGTGACTATACATATGATTTTCTTGATCAGGTACCTATGCCTATCAGAGATGGTCTGATGATTGTCTACATGTACTAAATTATCAAACAAATGTACCTATAATGTTGAAACCCTAGTTATTGCACATAAAATAAATATAAATTAAATTTAAATAGTGGAATTAGGTAAGGATAATAGTTTATCTATCCTAAAAATCCTTGTATAATGTGAGTGTTATCTACATAGCCAAATGGATTCATGTTGATGTAGTTCTCCCTCATAGAGTGAGTGTGTGAATTTTTATGCGTACACTATATGGATGCAACTAATGAATTATCTAAAATGATTGAAAATAATACCCTTGACCTACAATAAAATGGATTAAAAATTGGTATATGATTACTAAAATAAAGTATAAATTGAATTGAGAAGAATATGGCTCTTTTTCTCAATGTACAGTAGCTTGTATAAAGAGTGATTTTGTATTATAAGTTGGGAATTGAGTGGACTTATGTGTTTTTATAGTGGTGATTTTAAATATTTACATTAATTGGATTTGATATAAATTAATGAGGGCTAATATGAAACCTCTAAATTTTGAAAAGTAACTATTAGAGCATGGGAGACAAGGCCACGCTAGTGGCAAAGGATAGGTTGTGCCCTTGTCTGATCTAGTGTGGTCATGTCCTAAAAGAAGAAATACTATTGGAAATTGGTTGACATGAAATTTTAAGAAGGATAGGAAAATTTGAATGTTATTTATTTTATCATTATGATAAAAATTAAAATATTGAATGCTCTTATAGAGATTTTAAGTTAATATAATGGAGAATAGTTCTAGTAAGGTAAGGATGTCAAGATTAAACATTGTCAAGTACTTAATGAGTAAATTTGATTATCTACATCTCCCCCACCCCCTTTATTCTAGTGATGCAATGAAATGGAAATACTAAAGTATATATGTACCTAAGTGTGTATACACACTTTATATTTTTATGTTAAGATTGATTTCTAAAGGTGTCTTAATGCATAAGCCTAAAATAATGCCACTAATAGTAGTTATGCCCATATTTGAAAATAAAAAATCTAAAACTTTAAATTTTAAATTGAAAATAGAGCAAGGAAATAATACACCAAAAATAATATCGAATATAATTACCTTGTAACTTGAAATTGGATAAGTATGTGCCCCCTTCTTAGGGCTTTTAGATAAATGTTGAACCTATGTTGAATTGAGAGTGATCAAGTCCCAATTATGAAAACCATTGAAATACATTGAGTTAGAAAGACTTTATGCTCCTACTCTCACCTTAATGTGTAGAGTACTCTTTTATAATAGTTGTATTATAAGAAGGGGTGGGACCATAAAATGTGGTTTGATACAATCCAACCATAGACATTGAATTCCAATATACTATAACATGGCCCACTTTTAAAATGAGATGAAAAATACCAATGATGTATCTAGATTATATTTGAAAATTTTATACCTTTGAAGCATCTAATATTTAAAAAATAAGTGAAATTTAAAAATTGTAATATAGTAATATGAACATGAATGAATATCATGTCCCCTAAATATGTATTGAATTGATATAGAATGCCAATTGAATAGTTAGCTATTTGAAACTTGTAACTATTTTACACATGCCCATTCACAAGCATATATTATATGTGAATATGTACTAATGTATCTACAAGAATTAGTTCACATGCATTTCATATTCCCCTCATAATCTAAACTTTTTGAACAATACTAGAATTTTGAAAACTATGTACTGTCATAATTTTTAAATTTATTCACAAAGGCATGTTTTCTCAAAATAATCTCATTGTGATGCCTCCTTTTGAGATGAGCTACATAGCCTAAAATTCACTAATATAAAAATAAAACTTTTATAATATGTGAAATATATAATCATGTACTAGGATGTTAAAATTTTAAACATATTTAATCATAATATTGAATATAACATAGAATTATATCTAAAACATGTGTTAGAAAAGTATAGCATCAAAGCATATAAATAACATGTGCATGATATGTATCATGGAACTAGATTAATGTTAGTAATTATTAGTCCTCACATTGATTTGGGTTACTATTGTAAAGTAAATAATTATGTGATTAATAATTTACTAATTGTTATTTGGGTTAACTAGTAGAATGTATTAGTTGTTTGTGATATTCTTGTGAGTTACAATAATATTACATGTATAGGTTATTTTTTAGTAATGATTTACAATAATATTACATGTATAGGTTAGTTTTTAATAACCTATGAGAGATTATAGGTTAGTGATTATTCTTAGGGATACAAAGAGTTAATTCTAGAGATAGGATTCTCCATAATTATAGGGATAAATTTTTTTATATATGTGTAATTATCAAATGAATATATAATAATGTGTGTAATATAACATATAAATTATATATATAATTCTATGTGTTCTCTTAATTGATTTGATTTCACCATTATCTTCAAAAGATAAATATTTTCATAATATCCACTAATAATTAATAGTGGTATTATAGTGGGCATGCTATTATCCATGAGAGTCTATGAAGAATGTACATGCCTATGTAGGAGTAATCTTAGCAAACATTATAAGTGTTTAAGATCAATAAATGCATGTTGCATATCTGACATAATTAGGTTATTTTATGAAAAATATGAGATATTTTGCATCGATATTATATCACAATCAAACCCACCATTTCTCCTTTGTTGTGATTTATGTAAATGTATTGTGAGGAAAACTACATATAAAAAAGAGTCAGAAATTAAATGTTAATGCAAAGATGAATGAGCGAAGATATATTGATACACTATTAGAGTTAGTATGCATTTTTTTTCTAAAATGTTGATCTAACTGGTCACCACATATAACTAAAAATATACAACTTCAAACCTATTGATGACTAAATAAGACAAGGATCTAAGGTATAATTTAGTGATTTCACCATGTAACACATAGTTAAAATTTTATAGACTCATTCACTCTTTGTGCCATGTCTTTATCAATAACATCAACTATGAATTCATGTACTTACATTGCCACATGGAATTTAAATATCTACATATTTTTGGCTTAGATTCATCATATTGTCTAAATATCGAGCTCTTTGATCAACACAACATCAACCCACATTAGAATGACTCTGGTCAAAAATATGATTTAAGATAAATTCTACCTATATAGATGGTTTATATATTTTACACATGGATAAATTTAATATTTTACTTATATGGTTGGTGATTTGAATCCTAAGATTTGGACTATGTCACACACTTCTACATCTTTTTCGTCAACATATGAATTCATGGGTTTGGCATCATTATTTATTGTCAAGGTGTTATTGCATAGAGTTATAGGTTTTAATGTGTTTTTATAGTCCATTATTATTTAATAATAAGTTAAAGGTCTATTTTTTTATATAAAAACTCAAAACTATCATTAGTAATTGATTGATTACAAAATTGATCAATATAAGTATTAATTATTTAAGTGTCTTATTGAAATATATTTAGTGTAAAACTGCCTGATTAGTCATAATCCTAGATTAATTAGAGTCTTGTGTGATCATGAGTTTAGTCAAGTTAATGTCAATAAGTCATTTTAAAATGTCAAAAGAGTCATTTATAAGAGTGTGTCAAAATTTTCAAAGTCAAAATACTCTTCTCATAATAGATAAAATTTCATACAACCCTGACATCCAATTTGTAATTCATATGTCCAAATTAAGAGGGGGTTTGTATTAAAAAATTACATGCAAATATTGAGCCTCAAATCTTAGTATACTAGGTAAGTAGTGACATGAAAGAGGTTGGAGGCATTGGAGGATGGAGGCCATTCAAGCCTCTCATTAGACACTAATAATGGGGATGCTTATGTTATAATGGAAAATATGATGTTTATAAATGACCATTTTGATCATGATCACTAGTGGAAATGACATATATGTACACTATATGAGATTGAGTGGAAAAAATCATGTGTAGAGGCTACAAAAGTGATAATGAGCATTTAATCCTCATTTTAAATGGTTTCATGTATTTTAGTTTTTTAGCACTTGTTTGTATGTATGAAAATAAGAGTTATAATTACTATTTTACAACATAGTGTAATTCATTAAAAAAATATTTAGGATATGTATGAGTGAGAGTTAAATTGAAGGTTCCTACTTGTACTTCCCACACTATATAGGTTGATGAGGTTCCCTCAATGAATGGTTGATGGAAAATGGTTCCCATTTGGAGTTCCCACATTGATTTTATAGATGTGTTATTGATAGTGAATTATTATGAGAAATTTAAAATTTTCCTTCCATACTTTTATTAAGTCATTTGAAACACAAATTAATATGTAAGGCCTAAGGCAGGTGGGGGCGGGGGGGTGGGGGTGCAGGGAGTGTTAGAAAATGTTGGTCCTCACATTGATTTGGGTTAATATTGTAAAGTGAATAATTATTTGATTAATAACTCACTATTTTTTATTTGTTTTATTTATTAGAATATATTACTTATTTTTGATATAATGGTGAGCTACAATAATATTACATATATAGGCTAGTTATTAATAGCCTATGCGAGATTATAGGTTAGTTAGTATTCATATGGATACAAAGAGTTAGTTGTAGAGATATGAATCTCCATGATTATATGGATACTTTACTATATATATGTAATTAAAAAATCAATATATAATAATGTGTATAATATAATGTAATAATTATATCATAGTTCATTTTATTTTCTTAATTTATTTGATTTTGCCATTGTCTTCATGAAATAAATATTTACATAAGATCCACTAATAATAAATAAGTAAAAGTATAAAATAGAAGTGATGTATGATAGGAATCATGAAACCATATTAAAAATCAAGGAACATACAAGTAATGTCACATGATGTCACATAATTTTCATAAAATGTCACAAATAAGGCCCAAAGGCCACATATAAAGGACATGTGAATGTCACACAAACACACAAGGTCAAGGGAAACATTTGAATGATAATATGATGTAATATAAGTAATAAAATGTATATATTACACATGAAAGGCCAAAGGACACACATAATAATAAATCAAGTCCTAACTTATCATTTTGTGATCTAAAAATTTAAAAATAAGCATAGAGCAAACAAGACTAGTCTACATCAACTGTATGTATAAATGTTATTATTAAAAAAATATATATCCAATATAACATAATGTAATATATGAGTGGATAAAAAATAATTGTATTCTATATATCTCACCATAGTAGAAAAATTATGGTTATATAGAACATTTTGAAGTGTTCATGGAGAACAAAGCTATGCCCCTAACTTAGCAAGGTCGTTGGGTAACAAGGGAATCCCACCAAAAAATAACCATGTAATAATATGTATTTTATTACACTCACATGAACCATGAAAATAATTTTTTATAAAAAAATAGATTAAGTATGTTATCTACTTAACATGAGATATATAACGTAGATAAACAGGTAAATTAACAACACTTGATTTTTCAATTTTTGAGAAAAAGTTTTTTTTTTTCATTTTTGAAAGATTGGAATTGAAAATTTTGAATAGTAATAAGAAGTAATAATTTATAAATAAAATAAATAGGATGGATTTAAAAAATCAACAACAAGGTGATAAAGTATATTATGGCAATAAGGAAGGTAAGGAAAATACCCCAAATGTAAATGTAAAAAACCCATAGTAATGTATTTTAAATGATTGATATAGATAAGAATGTACATGCCTCTCAGTGGGAAAGGGTTTATGTGCATTCATGTAATCTATAAAATTATAAATATACGATCATGTAAGTTCAATAGAATCTATAACATGATAAATATACCATATTAAGCAAACAAACAACCATAAAGAATGCGAATTAAAATAACTATAAGACAATTATATTGTATTATTTAAATAAATTTGAAAATCAAGAGGGAAAGTGCCCAAAGTGAAAATAAATCCAAGGGATAGAGGAAATCTTGGAATTTGGGATAGAATAATTAACAATGAGGTAAAAACAAAAAATCTATGTACAAATAATATATGTATATAACTAAACAAGATAACTGGTTCAACTATTGGTTTAGGAGAAATTATGAGGTTGTATCCAACCAAATATATCATTAAGAGGATGCACAGATGTATATCCATTTTCATGGTATGAAAACTGACTTGTTGTGAATAATTTGTGCAAGATGTACATGTATTAAATTTAGGAATATATCATGTGAGTTAAAAACCTCAATTGTATTACCATATTCATATTGCATATTAGTTGTGTCATTAAAATCATATTTTGCATAATATTTATCATGATCATAATCATAATCATAGGAAATAAATTGATTCTTAACTTGTTCTTGAAATTGTGATATGCCCTTTTGATCATCTTTTATATATGTGTATGAAAAACCAACTGTCTTGTACTATGGTATTAACTATTTTGATTTATATTTTTCAATGTATAATGTATCATGTGCCTCTATTGATGTGCCAAAATTTGTATTGAATTTAATATTAACTGAAAATATGCTCTCTTTTTTTGTAATATCTCTTGCCTTTATAATTGTTCTTTTTCTAATATTTCTTTCTCTATTTTTTCCCTCTAAATCTTTTCTTACTCTCTTTTTTGATTTTTAACTATTTTTATTCTAAATTAATCTTTCATATCCATACTTAATGTACTTGTTCAATTTTCACTAGTTATGATTTTTCCACTTATTCTACTTGTTCTAGTTGCACTTGTTCCTTGGGAAAATGCAATTATAATGTGGGTGGGTTACTTTATTGAGGTATATATTATAGGAAAACCACTATTATTAATCACTAATATTTTATTTTTTAAAGTAAAATTACTATATTTATGATTCCCATGGATTCTATGACATGCATATAGTGTTTTGATATTATTAGAGGAGGGATATAAAGTAATGCAATTAACTTGTTTCAAACAATTTCTCTTAGAATCTGATTACAAATATTATTATACTTTTGTACACTTTTTGAATCAATAATTATATATGTATGTTACTTTTGGGGTACAAGATGTGTGTGTGTGTGTGTGTGTGTGTGTGTGTGTGTGTGTGTGTGTGTGTGTGTGTGTGTGTGTGTGTGTGTGTGTGTGTGTGTGTGTGTGTGTGTGTGTGTGTGTGTGTGTGTGTGTGTGTGTGTGTGTGTGTGTGTGTGTGTGTGTGTGTGTGTGTGTGTGTGTGTGTTTGTGTGTGTGTGTGTGTGTGTGTGTGTGAAGATGTAGATACATGATCAAACCTAGCATTCTTTGGATTCATTGTATATTTTTTATTATTTTCAAATGATATGATAACTAAACTAAAATACTGATTTTGTTTTTACAAATTTTCTATTGATTTTATCATAGTGATGATTTGATCTTGAAGGGATTCACAAGCATAAACCCTAGGTACTTCTGATTTAAAATGAATACAAACACTATCAACAGGCAATGTGGGAGGAGGAATGCCATTTTTTTAATTATATATTTTGATGTGTTAAGGGAAGAAGAAGGAAGATCCTCCTCATTTCTTGGCAACAGAGAATAGCTATGACATGTAGGCTCAATATACACTATTATAAATGAAAATAAATAACATCATTATTATTAGTTATCACTTTCATTTCAAAATAAGGAGAAATAGGATTTTGTTCATGATTAATATCATGCCTCTTTAATCTTATTGTATGTGTATTTATTTTATAGGAATGAAAGTAATCAAACACATTAGCAAGGTGGAAAGAGAATTTAGGTGTGAAAGGATAAGGTTCCTCCTCTTTTATGGTATGTTGAAAGTTAAGAGAGAGTAGATATTCATCTTTATTATTTTTTTCATGTTATAAATTATAATTCAAGTATGAAGGTGAAGGAGGATCTTGAGGGGAATCAAAATTTAAATCCATAGAGGGATGTAATGGTGAATCCAATGAGGGATTCAAAGATGAATCAAGTGGTGCATTTTAATCCTCAAGGTCATGTTGGCTAATAGTTTCTATCAACCCCTATTCCCAAGTTTCATAAAAATAAAATTGTCTACTCATTACTACATCATAAACAACATAATCATCAATATATTATTATTTCATACCTTTTTTATTTTTTTATATTTGTCCATTCATTATAATAATTAAAAGGAACATCATGAGTATATAATAGAAAATATAGAGGATAAACATAATTAAAACTTTTTATTTGAATACACCCAATATATATAAATAATATAAATAAAGTACATGATATAAATAAAAATCTTATTGATAAAAAATAATGTTGTATACATAATGAAGCTAATGATTATGAATTCAATACAAGAAAAGATCAAGGTATAAAGGGTGATGTAGGCAAGGGTTTGAATGATTGTGTGGGATCTCAAATATGAGTGCTCATTAATATATTTATGCCAGCTAATTTTTCATATTATTAACTAAAAATAATAAACTATGTTTGTATTCCACTATCCAATCTCTGAGGATACATTGAGAGAAACTTTCCTATGTGATACACTCCTCTTAAGTATATCACAATTAAAATGTCTTAAGATGCATCTATGGTGTAAAAAATGGACCCTAGGTATTTCAAATATACCATGAGTATGAGGACACTAAAATTTATGCATACCACTACCTAGCGTTTGAGCATTGGGATAATATCCCTCATTTCATGGTGCCAGTAAAATAGGTCATTGTAATATAAAATAAAGAGAAAATAGAATTCAATTTTTTGTGTATATACACAAATTTTAACCTAAGGTCTAAATAAATACTTTAGTTTTAGATGTTATCTAAGGTAAGTAGACAATTTCCTCGGTATCAAATTGAAATCAAAGGTTGAATAAGATTGACTTGTGGTGTTGAATTTATATACAAACTTAAAGGATATTTTAGTGTTGGGAAGTTAAATAAATTTGTGTGAAATACTAGGACAAAAATCAAGCAAACAACAAGCAATGTTATATTAAAAAATTAAGGGTTCACTTGAGTGTTTAATGTTTATTTTGATTTAATACAATTAATTGTAATAAACACTAAAATATTTTAAATATTATTTAAAATAAAAAATATACAAAATATAGTAAATTAATGAGCCATAAATAGTAATTTTTAAATTAAATATATGAACTTAGATCAAATATGGTTGGTGTTGGTTGTGCAGGTAGATCACTGATGTGGAACTAATTACAAAGATATTTGAAGTGTGTGACATCTAAAAATGTAACCCTAGAATGAATTAGGATAGGGTTTTTTAGTGTAGACATGGATTTTACTATGGTCACATCTAAGTTGACTTTTTAAGTGATTTCTTTCTCTAGTCCCTATGCCTATCAAAGGTGGTCTAGTAATTGTATGTGGGTACTGAGTTCCATATAAAAGTACTTACAATGTTGAAATCTTAGTTCTTGGATGTAAACCAAATAAACATAAAATGTAAAGGGGGGAATTAGGTAAGGATAATAGATAATATATCCTTATACAATACTATGTAATTTGAGTATTGACTACATTGACAAAGGACCTCAGGGTAATGCAATTTTCCCTCCTAGAGTGGATGTGTGAATTTTGATACTTGCACTATATGGATGTAGCTAATGAATTGGATTGAATTATTTAAAATGAATAACATTGATCTCAAATAAAAAATATTCATGGTCTATGTCTATTATAATAAATAAAAACTTTAATTGGGAATAATAGGGCTCTTTTGTTCAATGTACAGTAACATGTATAGAGTTTTTCTATAGAATTTCTAATTTGCGTACTGAGTGGCCTTCATGTTTTTATTTAGTGGTATGTTTTAATTATTTATGTTAATAAACTTTTATAAAATCATGGGAGGAATGATATGAAACATTTAAAATTTTAAAAGTAACCGTTGGAGTGGAGGAGACAAAGCTAAACTAGTGGATAAGGCCAAGTTGTGGCCCTGCTCGATGTAGTGCAGTCATATCCTATAAGATTATATATTTTTGGAACTTGGATGACATGAATATTTAATTATAATAGGGTTATCTAAATGGTGATTTTAGTATTTTCAAGATAATAAGTATAATAGTTAAATCTTTCATAAATATTTCAAGTTAACATAATGGTTAATAGGTCAAGTAAGGTAAGGATGTTAACATTAAACATTGTTAAGAACCTAATGGTAAAATTTTAGTGTATATAGTAAGGTGTTACATAAACTACTATATTTAGTATCATATCTCTCCATTTACCAATGGAGGTTGATATGAAAAAGTCACAACCTAAGGGGTTTGACATCAATACATATTATGATTGGAATATATGTTATGGTTTGCAATATAAGATCCAATATCTAATTATAGATGATAATATGTAGGTCAATGCAATTTATACACATAAATTATTTAGTTTCACAATTTAATGCAAAGATCAATATATTTTTCATTCATTTTCTAAATCATGAGGTTCAAAACCAAGACTAATCCTATATAGCACATGACTTACAATACACATCCTTCTCTAATTTATTATACTTCTAAAACTAAGGAGTGTCATTCTATAGAGTATATTATTTTTAAAGTTTCAAGCACATATATTAAAATATGTACAATTAAATTTTATGATATTGATACTATTGATGATGATTTGTCCAATGCACCATTATTTGTGTGTGATTTCATTGACTCACATCCTATACTTAGTGTTATGATATATAACAAGTCAAGTGAAAGAATATGCACCATGATATTGCTTACTAGTCTTAGGTATGCACATGAATCCTTTATTAGTACAACTACTACAATAAAAGGATTTTATGGAAAGAGACAAAACCCTCTTGGGGGCCTTTTGTTACCACTTATGGTAGGACCTATAGTTGTTAATTATTACCTCTTAGTTATGCCTAAGAATGGGGCATCTAAGAATCTATTAGGACACCCATGGATACATAAAGTACATGTATTACCATATTTGGTACATCTATATGTGAAAAATATATATATATATATATATATATATATATATATAGTAACCATGTGGTTAGACTCTTGGGTATTCCATATGAGTATCCCATTAAACCAATGTCATTTTATTTACCACCTCCACCATGTATACACTGATATTTTTCATCTTTCTCTTTTACTAATGATCTCTCTTGATAGACTCATGAATTTATCAATCTCCTTGAGTATAATTATTAAGGAGTGAATTGGTAAAAGGTGGGGTCATCTCATGGTACTTTGTGAGAGATGTGCACAAACTATCTAGTCATACTTATATCACTATCAACCTCACCTCCCATAAGTCTCTTACCCATTATATTTTTTCATCTCTTTTTATTCAATTTTGTGACCTACTTAAATTTCCTTATCTATTGATAATTATTTCTACAACTTGTGTATCCCTATAATATATCACCACTTCCAATACTATTCTAATCTTTCTAATGTTTATTGCATTTTATCATGACTGATGATATAGTACTATGTCAACCAATACAATCATATTGTATCAATGTTAATGTATATCATAAAACTAAATTAATAGTTCATTTATACATATAGATTCATATATATAGGGGTCATAAATATATTTTGGAACACAAATAACACTAATTTATTTTGATTTCACTTACATTTATAACATTAAGTATAAGAAGGAAAATTTAGTGGATAGAGGCTTATTCTTATGGATGTCAATTATTTATCAAGGTCATTGAAGCTCAATATGAGTAAATTAAACCAACAAGGAGCCACTTAGTTTTTTAAATACCTAATTAAGTAAAACATGGGTATTAATCCCTTCCATTTAATTTATTCACCCACAACATCTCTTTCAATGTGCCACTAGATCCAAAAAGGATATTTATCTGTTGATAAGTCAACCCAATGTAAATATCTCTATCCATAATCTCTTTTATTTATTTACCTAGTAGATATATTAGTTATAAATTTTGTTAAAGTAGTATGTATGGTGTTGTCACCTTTCCTTTATTGAGATACCTTTATGTTGAAATCTAGTACATTATAGGGTGCTTATTATTATATATACAATCATAGTCTAGGTCCTTCTCTAGGCCAAATCTGTTTATACTAAAGCTATAATAAGCCATTTTAAATTCATACCTTATTTACATATTAGATGTAGGTTATCATAGCATGTAGTTTTATTAAATCTTTGACACTTATTTTAGATTGTTCACTTTACACCATCATTATACATTCTTATGACCTAGTTAGACCTCATATACCATATCTACTAGATCCATATCTATTCACACTCATTGGTTGCATCACCTCTATTATTTTGCATAGACACAATCTATAGGTTTTTATTCTACTTATATCCTAATATATACAGATAAAATGTATCTTTACATTGATCATCTTATCCTACATACATCTTAGTAAAACCAACATGAATCTTATCTAGCCACTAATTAGATTGTCTTCATGTTTACATATCTCAATTCTTAGAGCTTTTGATTTGACAAGTATCTCTTATCAAATAATATATAATTTATTCTTGAATTTATCAGCTTATAAAGAACATCTTATATGTTTTTGATATTTTTAGCTTTATCATCATCATATAACCCCCCTTTTTTATCATGCCTATTTTTTGTCCCAAAACCCATGTAAAGTGCATTTTTTTTAGTTTATTGTATGATTATTAATTATTGATCTATTATTACTCAATATTTTAGCTATTCTTATCATTATTTTATCATTTCAACAAGATTTTTACACATAAAATTATTTAATTAATTTCATTTTACTTCCTTCCTCAAAGTTTTTTAAGAGGATAAAATACAACATGTTTAGGTGATAGTTAAGTTCATTATCAATATACACATTTATTACATCACATGAAATTCCATTAAAATTAATAAAATTATTGAATAAAATGTGAAAAATTTACATTAATATCATGTATTAATGAAAGGGTCTCTATTAAATATATTTTGCTTGGTTTCGTTAAACAAAAAGACAATCTATATTTTCCTAATATCATCAAACACACTGATGACAATAACTATCTTAGACAAAAATTACCTTTATTAGGGTTACAACCCTAAGTTTTGACTAGAAATAAGTCCCTATAAAATATTACACAATGTTATTTCCAAAGGCACACAAAATAATGGAATTTTGCAACACAATCCTCATCTCGAGGCAAATAACATCTATAAAAACCAATCTTAATGTATAGGGGTTTAAAATAAACACACATATCAATATCAAAATTTATTTAATTATTATTATTATTATTCATAATTTTAATTCAAAAAATGCATTCTATACTAACATGAGTAATTATGATGAGACAAACCTAACCGTGCCTATGATCTAGACTTGATGGCCCCACAACCTAGGAAACCTACATATCCACTCCTTAGAATCTAGGTCTAATGTAATTCTAATTTAAATTGTGATGGGATTTATCTATGGGAAGTCATCACTAAAATAGTTGGTCAATTTAAGCCAATACGTAATAAACTAATGTGACTCAATCAAACTTCTAAATCTATAGATGTCAAAACCAAGATAAAATTATAGACTCAAAGGTTTATTATATAAAATCACATTGACAACTCAAGTTATGCATACTTACCCAAATCACTTTCATGTAGTAAGACATACAAGAGTAAAAATTAATGACAAAGGAAACTAGGTTCCTTCAATCCAATAATTTATATGTCTTAAAAATATCTTCCATACACTACTCAGACAAGCTCCATCTCTTAGGAGTGATTATTAAGATATAAGAACACATAGTTCAATTACTAGTGGAACAATGAGAGTCACTACTTAAGTACCAAAAAAATATACAAAAATGCATACTAAGATGTTATAAACTAGAAAAAAAAAACAAAGGTATAAAGAAGAACACCCTAGAAATATGTCCTATGGATAAATTTTTTAAGGTTTATTTGTTAATGCACATGTTACAAGAAAACCCTAAAGTTAATCATAAAATACAATATAGGAGAACATCCTAAGGTTTAGTTCTCTATGATTTCACCTAATATATGAGTTACCTATATATATACAATGATCACCTTTATATGTAGAATTAGGGCTAATTATAGTTTATCCATTAAAGAATGAGTGTTAGATCAAATATGAAGGCATAAAACCTTCACCAAACTATCTTAAGACTAAAGTAATGTATCCAACCTTTTTTATTTAATACCATGACCACTAACTAGCCCAATTACAGTTAAATTCTACCAAAAATTACATGAATCATCCAAAAATATGTGATAAAGTGCATTATACTTCAAAAAAATAAGCCAAAATAAAATTGAGAGCACAATCTACTAGTAACAAAACCTTTTCCTTATATCTAATCAAAAAGATAACTAAGGCCTCATATAAATAATTTTGTTAAGGCCAAAACTCAAACTATGGTTATATATATATATATATATATATATATATATATATATATATATATATATATATATAAGATTAAAATTGGTATAGTCATAATAAAATTTATAAATGGTAATTAGGCACTCTAACACCAAAAAGATGTTAAACACAAGACCCTAATTTGATAAACCAGTTACAAAAGTGCCGCTAAGATTAATTCACAAAAAAGAGATAAAATATTTTAGGTGTTAAAGCACATTTTTTGAGCTATAGATAAAGTATTTAAGGTATTGTAATATTTTTATTTAGAAGAACTATCATATTTACTAAGAATTTTGAACTAAATTTAATAGGTTATAAAGTGATTTACAAAATATATTTCAAAATTACCTCATTAAAATTAGGATAACTCATTATAAACTTATTTGATTAGTTTACTAGTAATTTTAAGCTATTATAAATATGTTATGACTTTCTTAAAATTTACCATTTAACTTACTTCCAAACTCATGTTACATGTCAATGTATAAAATTATAAAGAACAACAAAAGGGAACTCTCTACCTTTGCTATGCCTTATAAACTTAATGATTACATCACTTAAGGTGTATATAAAATAAGGCATAAAAGCTTGTTCAAATGATTCACATATATTTATATAAAGGATGTGATTATATTTTATCATAAGAGAGAATATTGTAAAAATAATTCTTGTAAAATTTTAAATACATAAGAATGAAATTAGCTACATCATTGATAAATAACAATCTATATTAACCCATATTTTAAGTTATCATAAAATAAATGTGTGTTGGGAGCGATAAAATGTCCCATTTATAATATAATAACCCTAAATAAAGGGGAAATTTTATATGGACTCACAATAATTTAAGTTCCTTTCACCACTTTATAACTAATAAAGGAAGAGATCTATTAGGTAATTAAGTTAGAGCCTTTCCATTTTACTCACATATTGTAAAGAGGATATTTTAAAAATAAACAAGAATTTAAAGTTGCACACAAAAAATATCACATTTGGAGTGCCAATTAAACACATGGTTAGTTGAAGTTAATCAGTCACATCTACTAATAAAGTAAATAATATCAATAAATATATTTATCTAATAGCCAAAAGATTACCAATTCTCTTTGGTGGTATAGTGATAACCAAAAGATTAAGTTTAAGATGTGGCCTTATGCAATAGTTTTATCCTTAATAGATTATTATTACTTTATGGACAATTCAAGATATTTAGATTGAATATAATAATCTCACTCCAATGAATATATTAACCCACAAATGAGATTTCCTAAAATACACATTTTATAAAAGAGAACAAAAACACACACCATAATATCACATATATAAGACACTTTGTAGTTGTATCATCCATTTTTATTGTCCATTATGCTTAAAATGATTTGAAACTATAGTTTTTGAAGGCATATCTACATAGTACCATATTTAATAAATATTCTAAGGATATGTTGAGATTTCCTCACAATATAACCTCTCCCCACTTATTTATTTTTGTGTTCAATTTGGGTATTAGCTATCAATTCATTCAAACAACCATATATCTAGGTTTTGTACTAGGTAATCAATTAATAGAAATAAATATTTCAACATTTATGTATGAATTTAATGAATTAATTCTAAAAATTCAACCTCAAACTTGAAACAAATTGAACAGGAAGAGACGGATGAACACAATAATAATTATAGAAAAATAATCTTCACACTTAATTATTGTCCATGTGGACATATTATAAATATATATGAGTATATCTCCTATATTATATGATATTATCTCAACCATAATATCAACAAATATATATCCAAACCTATTATAATAAAAATATGTTAATCATATTGTTATGATAACTATTTGCTAATTGTAATATATAAGTTGTTTATAACAACTTATTTACATCCTCATGATAATGTAATATTATTAATATTACATTTACATATAATAATTACTAGCCCAATTTTAAGCACTAATAATATTTCCTAAAATTCCCCCCCTCCCTTACTTTGAACATGGGTAAAACCTATCTTTTAACTTGCACCTACTTATGTGATTAGATTATTTTCCATTAGTTAATCACAAACAAAGATAGAATGGTTTTCATATGGCTGACTAGAAATAAAGAGTGGTGATTTTCCATTGGTTTACCATAAACCAAGATAGAATGATGATGGTTTTCACGTGGTTTACCAATAACCACATCATGATGTGCTAAGTATTATTATAATTTCTTATCACATCTCACTATAGGGAATAACATAGGAAAAACTTCTCACATAATACACACTAAAAAAAATTGGAAATGAAACATTCAAATTATGTTCCCCCCCTCAATGTGAAATTTCCACTTATTTAATTAGGAATAATAAAAATTGGAAGAAAACACACAAATTAAATTAAATGTGCCACCACACCTTTCATGTGGCCCCATCATTGGTGACTGATGAGAGGTCATTGAAAGACCTCCAACCTCCTATGCCTCCATCTTCTAGTATAGGATACTACTTACTCAATGGGTAAATATTTATTCTTTAGGTGCCAAATGTATTTTTTTGTTATCAACCATCAACATTTTGTTAGTTGAGCATTTTATGATTTAGTGTATGCTTTGTATCCTACTTCAAAATTCTTTTGAATTTTGATGTCTTATTTTTTTTCATATTATGGATGTTGGTTTCCACTAATAATACATCTGTAAGGTGAATTATTTTTCAATATCTTTAAAATGACTCATTTTTAATTGAATTGACAATTGACTCAAGTTTATAATAAAATACAAATGATTTGATGACTCTAAATATAACTGGTAATAGATAATCAATTTTCAAACACTTTGATAATTACTTACAAATAATAAACTAAAAAAATAAAACTAAAAAGCTAAATTTAGACAAAATGTGACCCACTAATGACATTGATCTTAAATATTTTTACTAGCTAATATCATAAAGGAAAAATGACAAACTAAAAAACACACTATGATAGGTATTGGTGGCAATTATACATGCGAAAAAAATGATGGCTTGAATAAATGACTAGTGGCACATGGTATAGGTGGATGGAGGGTTAAAACAATAGGTTAAGGAAATAATTGATATAACCACTAACCTCTAATACTGAAAACGTAGTCGATGCAACAAACTAGAATAGATTTGTTCAATTTATACATTCAAATGATTGGGATCATTATTGGTCAACTTATTATCTTACTATTATGCAAAAAAAAGTCTCTTAGGTGTTTTGATCTCTTGATTTCTTAGTACAATATAATGATCTTCTCTATTAGTTTTAATTTGGTTAGTCCTTCTATTTTGTGTAGGTTTTCACTATAGATACATAATTATTATCTTCCTTTCCAATTCATCTTCGTTTTTACATGGTTCTGATGCATTTGGCAAGCTATATGCTCATAATTCACCACGTAGCCTTTTAAAAGACTCTCATGGCTAAAGCCCTGACTTGCTCTAGTACCAAATGAAAAAAAATTGAACATCAAGAGCTAAATGAACACAATAATAATAAATATTACATTAAAATAATCTTCACACTTAATTATTGTCCATGCAGACCTATTACAAATATATAGGAGGATATCTCATATATTCTAGGATATTAGCTCAACTATAATATCCTCAAATATATCTCCAAACCTATTATAATAACAATAAATTAATAATATTTTTAAGCTAACTATTTTATAATTATAATATATAAGTTGTTTATAACAACTTATTTACATCCTCACACTAATGTAATATTATAAATATTACATTTACATATAATAATTACTAGCCCAATTTGAAGAATTAATAATATTTCCTAACAAAAGTATACTACTAAATTGATGAATTCTATGTTTGACCTCAAGAAAAATGGCACTATATATTTACCCATAAATAATTCAATTATTAAATAAAATATTATTATAGAACAAAACTTGAGACATGTGGACTATATTAAGAAATAATAACAATAGAGAAAATACTATCAAATATGTGCAATTAGATGATGAGAAGAATGCGTAGCTCATTAATTCTCATCAAAGGGTGGATCACTATAACTTCACTACGTAAAAATTTTAGGGTATTGAAACAGGAGGAAAATAATAATATATTAAATATTAGCATTTTTTTGGTTCACATGTAAGCTTTAAAAAGCTTATGGAGTTGGTTAAAGAAAACCAACTCACGAGGGTAACCAACTTGAAAACCAACAATTAAATAAACAAAACTAAATAAAACATAAATAAATAACTTTTGATAAATAATCCAATCAACTCCCCCATGATCCAAATGGGTATATAAGATGAAATAAAAGAAATAATGATTATGTAGTCATCAAAGAATATCTAAAGAAACTACAACTAGGGTACTGTACATCTTGGTATTGACCAAAACTGATACCATTGTATATAGAATCCAACCCTATGAGTTGTGGCGTAAAATGTTAATGAACATGATCAAGGCTTGTTCATCCCCTATGATCGTTGTACTATAATGAAGGAGAACATGATTAAATCTTATCCATATACATCAATCCACATAAGGCTCCATGTAGAAGCCCAAAGCTAAATAATGGATATTATGTATGACAAGTCTCCATCATGGAAAACAATGCTATAAGTATGTTGTCATTCATGTCAAAGGCTTGATGTCATGTGTGTATTGATGTCAAGGGTAATGATAAAGTGGTGATGTCATGATGGTCATGAGTTTGAGCCTAATTTTTTTAAAGGTAGGTTTGGATGGATATGATCTAAGGTAAGTATTTTTTGAGGTTTTTCATGTTGTTTCTCTCATTTTGATAGTGTTACAAGTAAAGGAGAGAAGACAAAGTGTATTGGTATGGGCTTGATAGCCTTTGAATGGTGGCATAGGCTTGGTATCCTAGTATGGTGAGTTTGTTGAGACTAGGGATAACATGAAGGATAGATATAGAGCATGACATGAATGCATATGATATATTTATGATGAGTTTTTATCTATATAATAAATATCCTAGTACTTTCTATATCCAAGTTTGACTTGCAATCCTAAACCTAATATGCATAGTGACCTAGTGTGGTCTGAATGAAGGGTCAAGGTGAGATTAAAAGATTGTAGAGATCTTGTAATAATGGAATGAGGTATTAAAAGGTTGTTAAAAAATTTTGACCAAGTTTTAGGTATTGAGGATTAAGATAAAGGAACATACAATGTTGGAAGGGCACCTATGCATATAGAATGAAAGATTCCTAGCTCGATAAGAAGGTTATAATGATTATTGGCACATGTAGAGTTTGTATGGTGACCTAATAATTTTTGAGTAGTTTATTAAGGGTTCTAATAAGCTTCTAGAATCATATTTTAGAGAAACCAAACCTTCAGGTTTATGAATAAATGTTAAGAAGATAAGTAGGTTTATGTGTTTGCAAACCCTTATAGAGACCTGATTGGAAAGAACTTTCTATAAATGACATATAATAGATTAGTTGACTAAATTTTATAATTGTATAATATTTATTACTCCTCCATGCACCTCTGATTGGTTTTGGTTTATTATGATAGTAATCAAAAGGTACAGAAAGAAGCTTGTTTCTAGAGAAATTAATGTTGTAGGTAGGGTTGAATGAGTCAATGCATGATATTAATTGGATATTGGAGGTCAAAAATTTATATTGAGGTATATTTAGATTTTTTTCAAATATATTATCTATGTTTCAATCATTTCTATGTTCCAAGATGGTTAGTCTCTAAATTTGTGAACAGTGAAAATAGTGAACAATATCCAAGCAAAGTAAATGTGTTTAGGGAAGTGTTATAGGTGAGTAAGGATGAATAAAATGACTTGGTATATTTTATAATACCTATTCCATATTTTCCATTGGTTTTAAATTTGTGATGTTTCTCAAACATAGATGAAGTAGTGATTTCAAAGTGGCTTCTAGAATAGTGAAAATTGTGAGATAGTGACCTGAGGAATTGGTCTATTAGACTAATGGAAGTTGTTTGAAAAATAGAAATATCTACTTTAGAGTTATATATATATATATATATATATATATATATATATATATATATATATATATATATAGATATAAATTTTTATTATATGTTTTTAAATTTTTATTTCAAGTTATATACAAGAACATCTACATGACTGTACTATTGGAAGCTACATGTAGTTTGAGTGGTCATTTTGAAGGAGTAAGTTTGATGTTGTTTAAGAAGTGTTGGAACATCAAATGAGTTTTATTTGTTTATATAAGTCGTATATAATTATTTTAAGGTATTTTATTTCATTATTTATCCTTTATCAGATATATAAAGTCAAAATGGTTTGATAATTTTTTGACTATATGTGACCAGTCTGAATGGTCTTCTTGGGAGAGATGGTTTGAGGTATGTAAACATGTTTGATGAAGATAAATGTATTTGATATTATTTATGAGGTAATTTATGATTTTAAAAAAAAAAATTATTGGGTTATATAATAAAATCAATAGTATTCTTCAATTTTATAAGATTGTGTTTTTTATGTTTCTAGGCCTATTGGCAAGAAGGCTAGATTTACTTGGTTCAAGGTGTGAGTTTGAGTTTTAGGTAATGTGAACCCATGTGAATGATGTAAGTGAAATATTAAAGTTTCATTTTAAGTTTATTAATTGTTAATATAGGCTTAATGTGTTCCAATAGGTTCAATGTGTAACGTGTGGATTTGAAGGCCTAATTGCTTTAGGTCTTAACTAGACATAATAGAAGATTTAGGATAATAAGGTAATGGACTACCTATGAAGCATGTGTATCACCCATGTAACATGTTTGGAGACATATATATGTATTAATATAAGTTTTTAAATCATCATATCTAACTTTTATGTGTATAATCATGATTCATGTATTTAAGCAAGGTCTTGTAGACATAGTTGTCTAGACTTGTAAGAACTAGTGCATGAGAGTGTGAATCAAATAAAAGAAGGATTTTTAGATGGGTGTGAACACATTAATAATATAATAATACATTTTTTAATCTGTTAAGAACTCTTAAAAGTGGTGTTTTAGGTGGTGAGTTAATGGTGTGCTTCTTTCAAGGGTAAATAGTCTCAATTGTCTATTTGAGTGATTAGAAGAAGAGGCTTGTATGAGGTTGAGAGGTAGGTTTGAAGGTGTTATATGAATATATGGTCATCATCATGTGTATAATACATCAAATAAGTGGTGGATATTAGATATGAGGTGTTTGAGTGGGTGTTTAATCATGCAAGGGTTTATAACCTCCTTACTAGTTGGAGCTAGATAAAGGTCTAGTAGGTGCTGGACTAAATTGAGGGGTGGGTGCTCCTTGATCAGTTGGTGTCAGTATAAAGTATCATGTTTGTGTTATATTTATAATAATTCATTCCATTGGTTTATGGGATTTAGAGTGGGGTTTTTTTCCCATAGAGGGTTTCCCACATAAATGATGTGTTGTGATGTGCTTCTCATGTTCATGATTTGTATGTGATCTCTTTGTCTTGATGCTTGTCCAAGTTCTTATAATTTATAATTATGAATCATGAATGATGGTGAATGAATGATAAGTGAAATAAATGAAATTTTTGATAATTGATTCACTCCTTGATAAGATCTTGATATGATTCAAATATTCAATATATGTATAAATACCCTTAAGGTAGGGAAACACCATATAATACTCATTTAGGAAGGAATAACTCCACAATGTCTCTTCGATGGGAAAACCTCCAATATCCTCTTACAATATAAGATTCAATGCTTACTTGATATCTTTACCATGATAAACATTTCCTATATATATACATCTATCTAACCCATGGATGGGTAGCCTCCTAATCCCAATGTAGGCCGACCATTACCCAATGTACTATTTCCATAAGTTACTCCATTATCCTAATATATTATACCCATATAACTAACTATGGGGATGTGTACCACATGTCAGCATCTCTATCAACCCATATACATTAATATATCATATCCCTAGGTACATAGCATTACTTCCCTCCTTGACATGTTTCATCCCTGAAACATAGGAAGAAACCAAATAATGAGTGTGCTTCAAATCATTGCACACTTGTCTCTAATCTCGATCATCGAGCCATCCATATATGATCTTGGTAGGTGATAGCTCTCCAAGATTGTTTCCAAATTAGATTTTTGTCCTCTAATTTCATTTATGATCATAATTATACTACTTTGGTATCCAAGCATAATTATTCCTCTTTTTATTCCATGTACCATATTCTTCTATGCTACTCTGATTCCAACCATGATCATAGTAGGTATTCTTCCATGCATAGTCATAGTGATTTATCCATTCATTCCATGTGCCATAGTATTTTTTCTTTGGATTCCATGCATATCCATAATGATTGGAAATTTTATTTTTTGTATAGAAAAAATGATTTTTATTATGACACTTTCTTACCTAGTTCCATGATTGTTTCCTCTCACGATGATGTGGGTGTCTATTTACCTCAACTTTTTCCAATATTTTTACCATATCCACCTTTGTTTCTACCTTTTCCTTCTTTGTCTCTTTAGTAGATTAAGTGTTCATTTATAGTTGTAGTGTGACTTTATCTATATCATTTGAATCTTCATCATGCTCTTCATCACCTATTTCAATCTCATCCTCATGATCTATTTAGATTGTTATTAGTGCCTTTTTCACTATGATATCTTGTAAAGTGGTCTTCTTTTTCCTATACCAAAACTTCATGAACTTTTTATGAATATTAATATTCATTTTTCCCAGTCTCTAACCATGGATATCTAAGAACTATATCCACATCATCCATATCCAAAGCATGAAAATCTGAATGCAAAACATATTTTTCCATAATGAGCTACAAATCTTCAGACATTGAAATATTCTTACCATCTACTTGAACCTCCTTGATATTATTTGTTTGAACATTTAGATGCTTGGCCACATTCATGTTAATGAAGTTATACTTGCTGGGAGGGTTTATGGACATAACCACCTTCTTCTTTTGAATGCACCCATAAAAATTGAAAAATTGACTCAGATTTATTTGGAGCCAAATTATTTAAACCTCTTCTTCTTCTTCTTCTTCTTCTTCTTCTTCTTCTTCTTCTTCTTCTTCTTCTTCTTCTTCTTATTCTTCATCATCATCATCATCATCATCATCATCATCATCATCATCATCATTATTTTCTTCCTTTTCTACATCCTCTTTTTCTTTTATATCCCATAGATCTAGGAAGGTTTGTTCCATTGCTTCCCATGAAGAATACTTTTGCACAAAGCTCAATTGATTAAACCACCAATATTATACAAGCCCAGACAAAGAAAGAGATAATTATATTTTCCATAAAATTTCCTTAGTATTATTCTCCTTAAACTTTAGCCACCATTCTCTAACATCAACATCATCTTCCCCTAAAAATTTTTGCATCTCCATGATCCACAAAAAAATTAGGGTTCATGAAACCCTAAAATGTCAATAAATCCTAAAAAACTAATCCAAAAAGTCCCAAATTTTTACTGTAGACTCCTCTTATTATATTGGAACGTAAGTCGAACATTTATGAAAATTTGTCAAAAATTTCGACCTTTAAATTGAATATATGAAAAACCATAAAATCGCAACAAATCACGCAAAAACAATCAAATAATTCTAAAATTTTGACTGTTACTCTCTTATATCTTCTTACGTCTCTAGTAAAAATTTAGAATCAAAATTCTTTATATTTCATAAGATATATCAAAATTATTATAAACCCTAAAATAATAATAACTCCCTCAAAATTAATCAATAGATCTCAATTTTTTTACTATGACTTATTTAAAATATTATCCATTTCTATTAAAAAATTTGTGGAAAAATTTAAAACCAATCAAAATTTATTGACAATTAAAAAAAAACTAAGGTTTTGCTCCACACAAATTGCCCAAATCAAAGCTCTGATACCACTTGATAAGATCTTGATATGATTCAAATATTCAATATATGTAGAAATATGTTTAAGGTAGTGAAACACCATATAATACTCATTTAGAAAGGAATAAATCCACAATGTCTCTTTGAGGGGACAACCTCCAATATCCTCTTACAATAGAAGACTCAATGCTTACTTGATATCTTTATGATGATAAACATCTCCTATATATAGACATATATCTAACCCATGGATGGGTAACCTCTTATTCCCAATGTAGGCTGACCATTACCCAATGTACTAATTCCATAAGTTACTCCATTATCCTAATATATTGTACCCATATAACTAACTAAGGGGATGTGTGCTACATGTCGGCATCTCCATCAACCCATATACATTAATAAATCATATCCCTAGGTACATAGCACCCCCTCTCTTAGTCATGTTGTACCTTCAACAATTGGTATTAGAGCGGGTCATTTAGAAGAAGCCTAATATCTTGAAGGAGATCCTAAGTAGCATAAGATGGCTAAGCAATTGAATAAATAGAATCAAGATTTGAACGATGTGATAAAGGAACTTAAGGAGTAGGTGTGCACTTTGAAATAAGATGAGAAAGTTATCAAAGATTAATTAATGGATGTAAGTGAAATTCAAAGTTTAAGAGAATAAAAATGCTTCATGTTAAAATCTAAGATGGATTCCTTGAATAATGAGCATAATTAGGTTGTAAATAAGTTGGACAAGTTGGCAAAAAAGCATGAAAATATTGAGCAATTCAAGGAGAATGAAAACCTAGAGATTAATGAAATAAGGTTAAGTAGACAACCAAATTATACAAGGTATGTTAGTTCTTTTCAAGGTCATTATTATGTTTATCATCTATTTGACCATAAAGTAAGGGACTATAGAAGGAAGAAATCAAGGAATGAGTCTTCATGGAATCTTGAAAGAAGAAGTTTTTGGAAAAAGGACCTCAGATCTGATCAGTCAAAAGGTATGAATAATTTTGTGTGGTTTAGATGTCATTGTATAGGACATATTGCAAAATCATATAAGAGCAAGTTGAAGAAGTCAAGTCTTGACATGAAGCAAGATATTCCTAAAGTTTTCAATAAAGTTCAAACCTTAATATGGATATGTAAGGAAGTGAAGTTTAATAAGAATGATTTAGTTTATTTTAAAGGTCATAATGGAGTTTTTCACATGGTGGAAGAGGTTTTAAATAAGAAGTTTCATGTTTGCCAAGAGTTCTTGTTAGCTATAGTCATAGAAGAGAATAAGGTGGATGAGCCAATCAAGCTATGAAAAGGCCCAGGGAGAGATTTTAGTCTAGTGAGATAATAGAGATCTATAAATATCCTAAGTTCATGACATTTTAGAGTCATGTGAGAGAAGGGGTCTTTAATGTGATTCATGGATACACTTCTTAGTTAATCAAAGCACGTGAGGTTTTAGATTCATTATTTTAAAGATATTTTGATATGTTAGAGAATGTTGTTTTCCTATTTCAAAGGTCATATAAAGTGTCAAGGGTGTTTGGTGTAGTTTGGGACATGATAGGATGACTTTGGAGTGTTTGTGTGGTTTCCTAGTTCATCCTTATTCACTTATCAAATTAGGCTGAGTAGGTAGGTTGATGACATCAACATTCACATGTGTGATAGTCTCAAGAGAAGTTTGGAATATGAATGGATTAAAATATGAGAAGAGATCATGTGGTCAAAATTTTAGGTCTTATCTTGTTGGTTAGAAAAAGATATTATGGTTTAAAATTAGCCTCCCAACAATATTTGTTTGTTCCCATAGTCATTTTTGCATGAAAAATTGACCATTGGAATTTGAAATTTGAAATTTGTAAAGAAAACTTGTTTACAAAGAATGACTTATATAAGTCATGGATGATGTCAAATCAAAATGGGGTAAGAAGCAAAGTTTTAGTATACTTCAAGATGAAGGTGATCCAAGTGGTGGTTTGATTTATATGTCTGTATAAGTATAATAAATGTGGATCAAAGTTGAATCTATTTTCTCTTAGTGAGCCCAAGAAGGTAGAATGAGATTAAAACTTGACTAAAGAATTTGAATATTTGTTATAATCATTGAAATTGGATGATATCTCTTTTTTTTCATGATCTATACATTTAATAAGGTTTGATAATGTGTTTTTCTGCAAGAAAATCTTCATGGAAGGTGATTGTGTGTGAATAACTTTGTTTTAGTAGACTTCTGAGACAAAGTGAGTTATTTTTTATTCTTAGAGACTTAAGAATATTTTCCTAAGTATTTGGGGATGTTTTAAATGTCTTTAAGATCCTATAGATGCTCTATTGATTGGTCAATTTGTTTTTTGAATGAAAGAATAAGCTTAAGAGGTGAAAATATGCATCTTAAGGGTTTGATGTCTACAAACCCTAAGGTGTATGTTCATGATAATAATGACTTAGTTTTGATATATGGAGCTAAGTGAACATTAGGTGGATAATATTTAATGTTTTCATTAGTTGGTAATATGCGTGTAATACATGTTTGATCCCAGTTTAGTGTCTTTGAATAGGGGTATGCTACGATTGGTGTTAAATGCTCTTGAATGTATGATAATGATGACAAATGAATCAAGTGATGTCTTGATGATGTCAGATGGTCATAAGAGGTATTTTTTCCATAACATAGATTCCATGAAGGAGTTCAATATTCTGAAGATAAAGGAATTATATGTTTTCATGAAGATAGAGTTGGAGTTGGCAGAGTTGATTATGTTCCTTATCATGAAGATGAAGATTTCTTGATGAGTAGTAGAAAAACCAAGGATAATGTATTGCATGAGTTCATGTTTTTATTTTAAAATTTAGCTCAAGAAGGGGTTTAATGTACAAGATTCAAAATAATGGAATGGAATTTGAGGAACATAGATAAACATAGATCCCTATTACACTTTGCTAAGAAGATGAATGGTTCCATGAGTGGTAGAATGATTTGAAAATTACCGAGTGCTTAGAAACCTATTGATTTTTTCCTATTTTAATAATCATAAATAAGACAAGTTATGACAAAAGGTTTGTTGTTTTAAATACCATAGTCATATACTTGTATAACTATGTTTTCCATAAAGGGTTTTGGAGAATTTATAATTCATGTAGGCTTGATGATTGTTGTGGTTCCTTGGAGAGATCAGATATGTTATTCTAAGAGTGACTTGACATGTTGCATATGCCTTGAGGGTGTTCAATAAGTTTTGATAATAATCAATGTCCTATAGCATCACAAGGTTATTATATTCTTGAAGAGGAGTTTACAAGAAGTATTCATGAAGGTATGTTTTTGATATCATGAAAAATCTTTCTAAGTTTTGTAGATGATATTTCATTTTAGCATATCAAGATGCTAGTGATTTGAATGAGGAAGTTTACATTAGTGCCTTTGAAAGTTATTTTGAGAAGATTTCATGTTTCCTTGATGCCAAAATGACATCATAAGATCTTGAGTGACCATGTTGGTGTGTTGAGTTTGCTTTAAAGTGGTTTATCATTCTGAGGATGACTTGATCTGAGTCATCATAATCAAGGTTATGAGTTTGTAGGTCGAATATTAAATATTTATGTTGGATAAGCTACTTTTTGATTTGAGGATCATATGGTAGCAAGGAGTTAGGGGAAGATAACTAGATTGGAGAGATGTGTATGATGTGAGGGGAAGCATATGTGAAGATACTTCAATCATGTTGGAGATATGGAGGAGTATGCTACAAAATTAAACTCAATAATATTGATATGATGAATTGATCAAAACAAGTCATGTGTTTTCACATTATATTGAACCTTCATGCATGGACAAAGGGGTAACAATGTAAGAAGACAGGTCCTAGGAATAGAGGACTATGTTGATGAACCTAAGAGGAGAATATGTCCACTTTCTCATTTATGGAAAAGGGGGAGAAGGAGAATAATAAGTTTCTATTAATTAAAAATGTGGGGATTATCAGAGGTATGTTTTCATTGATGTTAAAGGCTTGATGTCACGTGTGCATTAATATTAAGGGTAATGACAAAGTGGTGATGTCATGATGGTCATGAGTTTGAGCCTAAAGTTATGAAAGGTAGGTTTGGATGCATATGAGATAAGGTAAGAATTTTTAGAGGTTTTTAATGTTGTTTTTATCATGTTGATAGTGTTATAGGTAAAGGAGAGAAGATATAGTGTGATGGCACGGGCTTGGTAACCTTACATGGTGGCATAGGCTTGGTAGCCTAGTATGGTGAGCTTGTTGAGACTAGGGAGAACATGGAGGATAGATATAGAGGACAAACTTAGTGCATATGACATATTGATGATGATTTTAAATATATATAATAAGGATCCTAGTGCTTTATATATCCAAGTTTGACTTGCAATCCTAGACCTAGTATGTATAGTGACCTAGTGTGGTCCAAATGAAGGATCAAGGTGAGATTACAAGATGGTAGAGATATTTTAAGCATTGAATGAGGTATGAAAATGTTTGTAAAAGTTTTTGATAAACTTTTAGGTATTGAGGATAAAGAGAAATGAAGATACAATGTTGGAAGGGCACCTATGCATGCAAAATAAAGGATTCTTAGCTCGAGAAGAATGTTCTAATGCTCATTATAAATTTTAGAGTTTGCATGGTGATTTGATAATTTTATATTATTTGAAGAAGGTTACTAATAATATTCCATAATTATTTCTTATATAAACCAAGTCTTCAAATTTATGAATGAATGTTAAGAAGATAAGTAAGTTTTTGTGCTTGCAAACCCTTATAGAGACCTGATTAGAAATAACTTGATAGAAATGACCTAGAAAGGATTTTTTGACCAATTTTTACTATTTTATGATATATAGTTGTCCTTCAGGCATATCTTGGTGGTTTTGGTTTGTTCAGGATAGTAAGAAGAAGGTATAGAAAGAAGCTTGTTTATAGATAAACTGATGTTACAGGAAGGGTTGGTTGAGTCAATATATGAGATTCATTGAATATCTAAGGGAGATAATTTATATTTAGGTATATGTATTTGTTTTATAAATATATGCTCTCTATGTTAATCATTTTGATGTTCCAAGATGGCTAGTCATTAAATCTACAAATAGTGAAAATAGTGAACAATATCTAGGTAGAGTGAATATGTATTTAGGGAAATGTTATAGGTGAGTAGGGATGAATAAAATGACTTGGTGTATTATTTTAATACGTATTTCCTATGTTGATTTTTTTTTCAAGTGATGATGCTACTCAAACATAAGTGAAGTAGTGCTTTCAAAATGGCTTATCTGAGTAGTGAATACTATGAGATAGCGACTTGAGGAATTGGTTTGTTAAACCAATGAAAGTCATTTGAAAAAGAGAAATATATACTTGAGAGAGATATATAGATAATATATAATCTATTAATTTTTATTATAGGTTGTGAAAGTGTTATTTCAAGTTTTAAAAAGTAATATATACATGACTGTACTATTGGAAGCTACAGGCAGTCTAAGTGGTCATTTTGAAGGAGTAAGTTTGATGTTGTTTAAGTATTTTTTGAGAATCCAATGAGTTTTATGTAGTTATATAAGTCCAAAATACTTATTATAAGGTATTTAATGTCATTATATGTCCCTGAGTAGATACATAGAGTCAAAATGGTTTGACTATTTTTTGACCATATGTGACCAGTCTAAGTGGTCTTCTTGGGAGAGATGGTTTGAGGTGTATAGACCTATTTGATGAAGATATATGTATTTGATATTTTTTATGATTTCATTTAAAATCAGTTCTAGAAGACTATGTTTTCTATGTTTTTAGGCCTATTGGCTAGAAGGATAGAATTATTTGGTTCAAGGTGTGAGTTTGAGTTTCAGGTAATGTGGACCCATATTAATGATATAAAGGACATATTAAAGTGTAATTTTAAGTGTTTTAAGTGTTAATTATAATATTAAGGTGGTCCAAGAGGTTCAAGGTGTAACATGTGGATTTGAAGGCCTAATTGGTTTAGGTCTTAACCAAGCCTAATGGAGGATTTGGGCTAATAAGGTAATTTTTGACCTATGAAGCATGTGTCTAACCCATGTAATATGTGTGGATACCTATTATAAGAGTAATAAAAGTGTGTAAAGAATCATATTTGAAATGCATGTGTATAAGCATGATTCTTGTACTTAAGCAAGGTCTTGTAGACCTATTTGTCTAGACTTGTAAGATCTAATACATGAGAGTGTGAAGTGAATAGAAGAAAGATTTTTAGAGGGGTGTGAACCCATGGATAATATCATAATACATTGATAAATATGTGAATAATTACGAAAAGTGGTTTTTCAGGTGTTGAGTTAATGGTGTGCATATTTCAAGGCTAAATAGGCTCAATTATCTATTTGAGTGATGTAGAAGAGGAAGAGGCTTGTATGAGTTTGAGAGGTAGGTTTGAAGGTGTTAGAGGAAGATAAGGTCATAATAAAGTTTATAATACATCAGATCAATGGTTGGCATCATATCTAAGGTGGTTGAGTGGGTGATTAATCACCTATGGGGTTGTAGCCTCCTTGCTCATTGGAGCTAGATAAAGGTCTAGTAGGTGCTAGACTAAATTGAGGGGTGGGTGATCCTTGATTAGTTGGTTCTAGTCTAAAGTCTCATGTTTATGATACATTTATAGGACTTTATTCCATTTTTTTACAAAATTGAGAGTGGGTTTTCTCCCCCTAGAGGGTCTCCCAAATAAATGATGTGTTGTGATGTGCTTCTCATATTCATGCTTTGATGCGATATCTTTGTCTTGATGCTTATCCAAGTGATTATACTTTATAATTATGAATCATGAATAATGATGAATGAATGATAAGTGAAATAAAGGAAAAATTAGATAACTCATTCACCCCTACTCAATCATCTTGTACCTCTAAAAACCTAATGATGACAACCTTTACTCAACACTGAAGGTCATAACAACCCACATCAACTTGTACTATCACTAATGACTAATTGAAGACCAAAAAATGCTATATATTCTCCCCCTATTAGGTTAGAGGTGAAAAGTTGTGCACCAAGATAATCAAAATCAACCAATCATATCCACTCCATGTCATGAATATTAGATATAAAAATCCAAAAATAGAATAGAAATCAAGAACACAATATAACAAATGATACTACAATAGATCACAGTCTTGACCCTAGTAGATCACACAAGATAGGTGAATCAATAATCACTCAAAATAAGCTATCAGGGCCATCAAGACCATATATCTCATCCATATAGGTTACTCCATGATTAGAGGAAGTGTTAGAATAAATAAAATAAATGGAGTAACCAAAATATCTACCACTATAATGGTCAATATAGTTTTTCTCAACTTTATTTTTATCTAGACAATAGGGTCATCAAGAAGGAAATACATCTACAAGATGTCCAATACCATCACATTTGAAACATGTTAGCTATTTATTGCATTGATAAGATGTAGAAGAATCTAAATCATTTGAATAACCACATGAGTGAGAATAATGACTATGGTGATGTTTTCATTTTGAATATCTTAGAGAGTGTCAATGGAAATGCTTTAGGGACCATCTAGAATGATGTGGAGAGTGTCTCAAATAATGACTCAAAGATTATTTTATATAATTCTTTTAGCACTATCGCTATACCTATTGGTGATCTCTATGATGGGACCTATCTTTGTATAGTAAGCCTCTTTAGTAGGCATACTCTTCTTCTTTACAAACTATCACTCATGCTAAGTTAAAAACTCACAACTAGAGTCAAATGTGGCAAAATTAATCTTATACTAATCTATAAAATTTAAAATAAATTAGTTTATGTAGAAATAAGGCCATACATTGTGTTGTAAATCAATATGTCATCATTGATTTTAACCCCTATAGTAAAATACTCTTATTTCAAAGTTTTCATGTAAACAAGATATTCAAATACATCTTCTTAAGTGCTAAGCTTATTATTAAGAAATTGCATCAAGAGATCAATCTTTTTATTGCAAGTTTTTTATCATACAAATCTTTTAATGCTTTCCATGTGTCAGTTTTAATAGCTTCAATATGTATAATCACCTATGTAGAACATGAGTATTTTAATAATATAAGAGCATACTTATCTCATTTTTGATATTCAAGAAATTTTGTAGTATTAATGGGTGACAAAGTGTCTTTTTAGTTATTTCCCACAAATAATTAAAAATAAGTGTATTTTCCATGTTCATTGACCATTCCTTGTAGTTTTTTTAGTTTCAATCATCCATTTTTGAAAATTGAGCTTACATTTTTTCTATGGTGCTATTAAAATAAGGAAATCTATCAGGGTTTAGCCTTGACCCACAAAATAGATTCTAATTAAATTTTTTTTGAGACTTATAAAAATGTGCACTAATTATGCCTTATAACTCCTATTACACTTAGTTTAACCTTTTAGGATTTTATTATTAAAATCTTATGTTTAGATTAAAGGGTTAAGATGTATAAATTAGTTAAATAAATATGAAATAATTAAGTACTAGTTTGTTATGATCTTTGACCTTGTTTGACTTTCTAATAATAGCAATAAATAGGCATAAATAGAGACTAATCTAAAAACTAACTATTGTGGATGATCTAGGTTTTGAAAATTGAGATCTAGGTAGTTTATGTCAGTAATAGGATTATGGTGTTCATCTAGTCACTGGATAATAGTTCTATCTATGTTTAATGTCCTCAATGTGATGCTAATGTCCCCTTTATAGGATTGTTCCTTTTTTCTAGGAACACCTATGCTTATGTTTATATGACCTAGTCCTACTTGCATGAAACCTAGAGCTTTGTGTTGTGCTTAGAAAACATGATTTAATGTTAAAACCCTAGTCCTCCTTGAAATTATGGCATGATCAATAGTTTTATGTGTGTTCATAGGATGAAATAGACATCCTTAACACCCCATCATATAGGGAGTTGCTTACATACCCGTAATCTAAAGAGGGATCAATCTTGATGTAGGTATCCCACCTAGTGTTGGATGTAAGTACAAGTGAATGCTAGAATGAGAGTGGGCTTCGATGCCTTGAATGTACTTCAGATTTGAAATGTTTGAAAACTAGGCTTAGGGTTACTGTAGATGATAGTATGCAAAAGTAGGGCAAAAAAGGGATCAAATACCTTAATTTTTCATAACTGTCTTTGGTTTGAATAGATTTTGCATTTATTTTCCACCTAGTGAATAGAGGTGAATTAAACTTATATTTATAGAGTTTTGTTTCTTATGTGGATAAGAAAATGAGCTTAGGTTGACCTTAGGAAAGGCACACATTTGAAAATGTATCCTTTGGAAAGATTTATAACTAAGGATAGTATTACCCTATTGGGGACACTAGTACTATGTGACTATAGTGTCTCAAATGTGGAGCTAATTTCCTCTTTGTGGACTACTAAGAAATTTGGATTAGGGTCTAAGATGATAGTTATGGGACTATGTTTTGACAAGTTATAGATGAATATAGTCTATTAAATGATTGGAAAAGTATGTTTAAGGCTCTAGAATGGATCTAGGGATAGCTTATGGATATGTCAACTCAAGTGACACTCTTAACATCCAATTACCACTTTTAGGTGAATACATTTTCCCCCATTTATGCTAGTATTGAAAAAAAGTAAAATTATTAGTATAAAGGAAAAATAAGCATACATGGACATAAATTAAAAGTGATTCCTATGTAATTGAGGTTAAATATGTGAATTTGGGTCTGCGTATGTGAAACATGATCCAAAACTATGTCCTCTAATGAAAGATGAAAAAATTAATCCTTAATTAAGAGATGATCAAATGTAAAAGACTAATCTAAATAAATATAATTGAGTAAAGCTTAGTAAAGAGAGAGGAAAGGAAAAAATACACCTCATTGGGTATGCAAACCAATGTATAAACTTAGTGACAACTTGTGTGTGTGTATGAGTGTGCATAGTGATCATATCATTGAATACCTTGGATTAATATGATAGATTACCTAACCCTCGTATGAGTGGCTCAAGAACTCAATCCATTTTTGAATCCATCATTTCCCACCCCTTCTTGGTGGACCTTGATATATTTAAATAACCTGGATAAGACTATAAGTGTATCTAAGTCTCTCATGTAGGTGGATCAAGAAATAAATTAGTCCATGATTCCATCATTTCCCACATGTGTGAAATATATGCATCTGTAACTGAACTGCACAAAGTGTTAAAAGTATCTAACTTAGTAAATCTAATAATGTATATAGCTCCACTACCACTCAAATATATTAGGTAGATCTGGGCCACTTTTTAATTCCAACCACTATAGATGGAATAAGGCATGTATCTAGTGACAACCTAGAATGTGATATCAAGTGTATATAATATATATATATATATATATATAATATATATAATGATATGGATTTTTCAATTCCAACTAATCAACCTATCTGAAGTTGAGTGTATGGAAACTATGTCATGCACATTCCCATAATATGGTATATAAGTATATGGAATCTAGATCAATTATGTAATAGCTTAATCTATGTAACTGATCTCAATGTATGAGTTATCATGTCATATATGATTCCCCCAAATCTAAGAAACTAGTATGAATCTGACATGAAATGAGTGTATCTAAGCTAAATAAGAACATAACTACCAAACATATGACTATATCTATGCAAATTTGTATTGTATGTGGTAAATTAGTTTGAATAATCTAGACTATCTTGAAGATGGGGCTATTAGATAGTAGGGCCCTTTTGTGGACTATATCACCCTATGGTGATAGTGTCCCAATTTAGGTGATAATGCTTGCCTAGCCTAATTTTAATGTGATCTAAACTAACTTATGAGTCTTTGTTATATTATGTGTGTGACTCGAGTCTAATTTTTGAAACTAATCTTGTGTTCTAAAATTTTTCTATGAAAACCAAAGTAGGAACTTGATATCTATAATAAACCCCTATAAATTCCCCTTCTTTTAAGGGAAATAATGAATTCTATGTAAGAACTACCCTCTAAATAAGTAGCTCCACAAAATGTGTTATTTAGAGAATGTGCATGATATTCCAATATAATGTATTGTAATCATATAAAATGAAAAATTTTGTAACTTGAGTATGGATAATGACACCCAATCCATATGTCCATCTTACTTGCTCTCATGACCCTCATTGACATGTTTTCACTGATTTCTAGTCATTTGTAGCCTCCTAAACTGAACCCTTGTAGACCCATATTTCTCTTTCCCTGATTAATTTATCCCCCTAAGTCCCATTAGCCATGGAAAATATCATCAAAAATTAGACTACTATGTTGAAACTTAAGGTGTCTTATTTTTGGCACTATTGTCCAAGTGCATTCTGGTTTGAAATGGTCACATTCTTTCAAATCCTTATCCTAATTCATGTTGGCCTAACATGAATTCATTTAATCCATGATCATTACATCCCTTATAAAAATCCATATGAAGTCCATTTAGAAGGGTTGGCACTCATTTACAAGAGAGAATCAAGAATATAAGCAAGACTACTCAAGCACTTTTCCCTATTCTTTGCATGCAACCATTATATAGTATTTCAAGCTTATTCAAATCTTTACACTAGTCCCTAGTCATTCCAAGTACACCCATTTTTTCATTTAATTGCATTTTCATCACACTATTGCACCCAACACTTCAATGGGAGAAATACATATAACTTGATCCCTCCTTAGAGTATTGGTATGTAGGTATCATGCCCACACATGGAGTGTGAATTACATTTATCATATCCTTTACACACTAACCTCTCCTCTCCTTTCTCAAAATTTTACATTAAATTTAAAGTACAAAGAGGACCTAGGATGTTGAAGACTAAATCAAGTACATAATGAGCTCTATGTACTTTCAAGCATCAATATTTCATAGGGTCACACAGACTTGGTGCACAAAACCCTAAAAGTTTAGATCATTAGGACAATAGTGTTGAGAGAGGAATACAACACTAGAACCTAGGGTGTCCCACTTTTGATGCTCATATCCAATCAAGAAACAAATTCTAGATTCTTGTTTTCGATAGTCTCCCAAGCTTGCACATAGATTTCTAGACCCTGTCTCAGTTAGAACAGTACAAAATAAGATAAGTTTGATTTTCTCTATCTCAGTACTATTTTTAGAAAAGACCTAATTACAATCAAGTTTCACAAATTAGTAGCCTAATTATTTTACATTAGTTATTTAATTTATCTACTCAAACCTATTTATTATTTAGTAATTAAACATCTAATTTACCAAAAAATAATAAATCATTTGGTGAACACTACTTACTTTGAATTTCTCATAAAATCCCTAGGGTAAATTCCTAGCTAATTTTTCCCATTAATTTATGAATTTTTTCTTGATCATTAAAATAATAAATTCCCCTCAAATTTTAAAATTTTGTATTAAATTTTAAAATAAATTTATTTCAAACCCTAGTTGCATCAACTATCTCCTATTAATTTTCCAATCATTTTCTAAATTTTTAGTTACATATTAAAATCAAAAAACTACTTCAAATTTTAAAAATTCATAGTAATTTTCAAAAGTTTATTTTTCTCAAAACCCTAGTTGAATCTACTAGGTCCCATTAAAATAAGCACTTTCCCATCAATTTCTAATCTTTTTCTTGAATATTCAACTCAAAAATTCAATTTCAATTTCAAAAATTTATAGTATTTTACACATATATTTTTTAAAAATCCCTAGTTGCATATACTAGCTCCTATTTTTCTTCTTGAGGTATCACCTTACATGTTTGGGAGCTCCGTATCCTTTCTATGCATATCCCAATTCCTTATTTAGATTATATCAGTTTAATCTTTTCTACTATTATCCAAGTGGTTTTCCTTATGCCACCTAAGTTACTTGCATATCTTCCTTCAAGATAAAGTACAAGACTTAGTTTAAATCCTCCTAAATTCACCTAAATTCCTTCAACTCAACCATATACTATGGATAAACAACTAGTTCAAATTATTTCTATAAATTCTACACATTACATTACCCTAATTTTAATCAAAATGATTGAAACAATGATCAATATGAAAATACAAATGATGTTGTACACACCGATGCTCATTCTCCACTGCATTGGACTACTGATCCACTTCCAACCATTATTTATAATGAAGTTGTACTCAACAAATATTTTATCCTCTACATTTTTAGAGGAAGACTCAGGGAACAACCTTAAGATCAAACTCTTATATTAAAATCCTTCATGGAAAGAAAAAAGGATAAACAAGTTGAGTTTTCCATTCCTATAGATCAACTAGTTACAAATGACACTATAGGGTCAACTATATCTCGAAAAACCCCTATAGTAGCCCAACCTACTTCTATGCCACCAATTATAGCTAGTACATCCCTATCTCCTGATGTGGTAGTCCTTGTGTAAGAGATAAGATCTCTTCAATCCAAGGTACAACATCTTGAGCAATGTGTTTCTAGACCTACATAGGCTTTAGATTCTTTTGATCTAATACATACACCATTGGTATGACATATTACTTCTACACCCTTGCCACAAGGTTTTATTCAACTTAAGCTTACTCTTTATAATGGAAAGGGTGATCTAGAGACACATTTGAGGGTTTTTCATGCAACATGATTAGATTATGTATCAAATGATTAGCTATTTACCAAGCTATTTACATGGATTCTAAAGGATTATGATTTACAATGGCTATATAGTCTACCAAATTAGTTAATTAATGCATTCAATCCTTTAGCTAACATGTTCCTAGCACATTTCAATATTAACATTGGTGATGAGGTCTCTTATGCACAAATTGCACACTGAAAATAGAAATCAAATGAGAACCTCATTTACTATGTGTTTTGATATAAGACCATCTTGGCTAATATGACTAGCCCCATAGCAGATCAATATTTATAAGATCTCTTGAAACAAAGCCTTCTACCAGCATTTCATAAATATATTATGTTCAAAATATTCTCTTCCTTCACTAAATTGTGTCATACACTAAATGAAAGAGAAGTAAAACTCATTTCAATGGGAAAACTCCAGTATACAAGCATCCAAAACACAATAAACAATATTAATATCAAAGTCTCATATAAGGTAAAAGTCAATTATAACAAGAATCAAAATCAATCAATAGTCAATGTAGCTTTAGAGCCCCCTTAGCGTGTGGTTTTATCAACACCTCCTCGATGTGCATTTACCAATATACCAGTTTCTCTAGCCAGAATTTTACAATAGTTATTAGAATGTAACATCATCACTCTCCCTCTTATTTAGGACGTTGACCTATTAAATCCTCTTCCATGGGGATATGATCAACATGCATTTTGTGATTTTCACAAGGCACTAAGGCACACTAAAAATAGATGATTTAGTTTGAGACATAAGATATAAGACTTGATAGATGACAACCTACTTGATATTGGCACTTCAGTTGAGCCTCCACAAGTAAATCCAACATAGGACAAAGCTTTGAAAATATTCTCAAATCCATTTCCTAAACAAGAGAAAGGAGACACATCAGGTGTTCACCACACATACCATGCACATCCTCCACTAGTTACATACTAAGAACCTTTAGTTGAGTCACATCCTTTAAGTGATATGATAGATATGTATGAGTCTAGGGTTCTAACTAGACATTCAATATCCTTCTTATATTATGAGATTTTTGAAGATAATGTAGATTATAATGCACTCTTTATCGAAGCACATATTCATAATTATCCCATTTATATTGTTCTCATTGATAATGGTTCTAGTGTCAATATGTGCACAATTACATTATTACAACATTTGGGCTATTCAAAGCAGGATATCACTATGGAAAATACAATTCTTATCCAATTTAGTGGGAACATATAGATTTCATTAGGTGATATTATACTTACTTTACATACTAGTCTAACACATGTGACCACACATTTCACCATAGTTCCCAATGTAGGAATTTTTGATATGTTACTTAGTTGCCCATGGATTCAGAACATTTTGAGTAGTACCATTTAAAATTCATAGATTCATGAAATTCATTCATGCTAATCAAGTTATTATAGTTAGTGGAGTTCCATATGAGTTACCACTCCCCACTTTAGAGCCTTCTCCTTTGTAGTCACCAGTTCTAGCTTCTCCACCAGTTTTAATTTCCCCACTAGTTATAGTTCTTCTTCTATTATAGATTTGGACATAATTGAGGCACCCATCACTAGTATAGATAGTTCATACACCTCCATAGCTTCAAGATTTTAGTCATCTTCTAGCTACAATATTCACACTCATAGTAATAACATTGAGATCTCATGCTTCTAAACATAAGGTACACTTTCAGAGAACTCCTACTTCTAGATGGGTCCCTAGGATTCCCTTAGTTGCATCCACTTCTTAGAGTTACAAGAGAATCCCACATTTTGTTTTCACTTTAGAGATATTAGAATAGTTACAATGCACAAATCTTTCATAGTCACAGTCTTAGCCTTTCCATCATGCTTCATGATCATGCATGATACTTTTGTTTGATATAGAACACCATGATAGGGAGTCTCATCTGAGATTCATCAATTAGTATCATTTATTCTCAATATTTATTGTACATATATTATTTTAAAAAAATACAAAAAAAATCCAAAAACATTCAAATAATTCTAAAACATAAAAACCTTTTGATTGTATGCATCATCCATGTTTTATATTGCTACTACTATGCTAGACTTACATTTATTATTCTATGCTCTTATTTTACTATGTGCAGTGGCACTCATATCCTTTATTTACTCACTCTATCCATTAAGGGGGAATCTTACTTCTATATTCAAGACACACATCGATATATATACCCATTGGGGGCATCTTCTACATGACTACACCTTTCAGGTTATGTCATTCCTACACCACACACTCTAGTCACAATGTTGGCATACATTACTTCCTAAGCTTACACAAATTACCATATTGACACTCACTAGTATCTTGCACTTATGTATTTTCTAACATATACCTAATCTTGTACTAACATGTCTTGAAAACTTTCACTTCTTGATTTGATTAATTAGATGCGATTGAAGTTCCAGTATATACATGCTTTCCTTTATTATTTAACATAGCTTGATGTGTTTGCATTTTCTTAGTTCTTATTCCATACCTTATATGTGTTTTAGGAAATTTTCCAATGTCCTTTTCTTTTATTCATGTGTGTACCTTAGGACATTTGCCAATGTCCTTTGTTTATAATCTCTCATGAGCCTGTGGCCCTTGTACTAACTTTGTTTATCTCAATTATATGTGTATGTGGCATTTGAACATACCTTGTATGCTTATTTTCTAGTTTGTGTGAAATGTGCCCATGTCCCTTGATTGCTTGGCCCCTTAAACACTCTTGTATGCTTCTTGTTTCTTTCTTTGTATGTTTGTTTCTTGATTAATTTTCTTATTTGTAATGCCATGATCCATGTCATGGATTCCATTATTTTCTTGGATGCTAACAATCTCTTAATGTAAACCATGATATATCTTGAGATATATTATCAATTATCATTGCTATATCATATATCTATGTAGCATAACACACTTTCAAGGATCTTTATTTTGAGGGTAGTCATTATAATGTCTTCATTCCTACCTTTAGAATAAGGGGCAACAAATAGGGGTTTCGTCATAGAGATTAGAGCTCCTAATAGATGAAAAATCAGTTTTTAGAACACTCAAAATAGAATCCAGACATTAGACTAGATAGATAGTAGAGAATCTAGAATAGTTACTAGATCTGGCCCTAGATAATAGTGCCAAAGTTGGAATCCAACATTAGATAGTGGATGTCCTATTTTTGGTGCTCTTATCTCGATAACAAAAAAAAGTTTTTACAAAAATAGGTATAAAGTTGAGTTCAATCACAAGTTTTTTAGCTTAATATAGTCTAAATTCAGCATGTTTCAATACAATTTTTTCTTAGAGAATCCAGATATAGGGGGCATCATGCACGATATGATGGCTCTCACTTCTAGTTTCAGAATAGGCAGTTGATATAAATTATAGATCAAAATCCATTTTCTAGACACTAGTGATTGGGGGCAATGTGTGTGGCACATTGATCCTCCCTTTTTTCCTTGTTTAGTTTATGTTCTAAGAATTTCGTAGTAGTTGTGTGCCTTACTCCATCTGTAGGTGGTTGACATCTTTTTTCAAGTTTGGATTTCATACAAGCTTAACTTCTTGAGTACCCAAGTTCTTGATTTGGCTTCCACATAAGCCTATTACACTAGTTTCAGAGTGGCTTTCATATAAGCTTAATCTCCATCTTTCAAAATGGCCAAGAGTGGCCTAGTTTTTAGCATACATTTGGCTATCCATGCCAAAATTATCAAATCATAGTACATTCATGGGATTTATGAGTGATTTCATATGAAATCTATTCCATACTGGTATTAATTCATAGCTTCAATTCATGGGGCAATGATGGAGCCAAAGTACTAACTAGCCTTTGTATTTTTGAGACACCTATTTAGAGGTATTGTAAACATAGTAAAAACATCAATTAATACATGTATGATTCATTAGGTTCACTTAGTGGGAAATGATGGAGCCAAAGGACTAACTAGCCTTTGTATTCTTGAGCCACCTATTTAGAGGGATTAGACACATAATAAAAACATTGATTGACACGCACATGATTCATTAGCTTCAGTTAGTAGGTGATTATGGATATAAATGGATTGCCTTTGCATTATTGAGCCACTTATACATATTTAAGCACTCAACTCTATTCATGTTATTACTTTTAGTATAGCATACACCCAGCACAATCCAACATCACAATAGGTTTTATATTGGTTTGTATATCGAGTGAAATGTATTCATTCCTTTCTCTTCCTCTCTCTCTTACCCAACTTTTGTATAGTCTTAATTTAAATATAAAATATCTATTAAGGATTGATCTACTCTATGTTTTTCATTATAGATTCACACTTCACACTGTGTTCTCTTTATGCACATCCAACATCACACAGCTTCATGAACTTCACCTTTACAAGTAAGTTTAGGTATGTTTTCTATTTTTCTTTTATCCTATTATTTCATTTTTCTACATCAATAGAATAAAGGGGGGGAAATGTAGTCATATAAAATGTGAAATATTGTAACTTGAGTGTGGCTAATGACACTCAATCCATAGGTCCATCTTGCTTGATCTCATGACCCTCATTAGCATATTTTCACCAATTCCTAGTCATTCATAGCCTCCCAAATTGAACCCTTGCAGACTTACATTTATCTTTCCATGATTAATATATATTCTTGGGTCCCATTAGCCATGGAAAATAGTGCCCAAACTTGGAATACAATGATAAAACCTAGGGTGTCTTATTTTTGGAACTATTATCCAAGTACATTTTGGTTTCTAATAGTCACATTCTTCTAAATCTTTATCCTAATTCATGTTATCCTAACATGAATTAATTTAACCCACGATCGTTGAATCCCATATAAAATTCCATTCAAAGTCCATTTATAAGGGTTGGCACTCATTTACAAAAGATACGAAAGAATACAAGTAAGTCTACTCAAGCACTTTTCCCTATTCTCTACATACAACCATCCAATAGTATTTGAAGCTTATTCAAACTTTTACACTAGTCCCTAGTCATTCCAAGTATACTCAGTTTCATATTTACTTGTATTTTCATCACACTATTGACCTAAACACTTCAATAAAATAACTACATATAGCTTGATCCATCCTTAAGTTATTAGTATGTAGGTAGCATGCCCACACATGGGTTGTGAAGTGCATCCAACATATCCTTTGCACACTAACCCCTCCTCTCCTTTTTCCAAATTTTACATTCAAGTTTAAGCACAAAGATGACTTAGGGTATTAAATACTAAATCAAGTACACAATAAACTCCATAGACTTTCAATCTTTGATATTTCATAGGCAAGGTCACATAGACCTAGTGCACAAAACTTAAAAAGCTTATATCACCAAGATAGTAACACTGAAATAGGACTATGACATTAGAATCCAAGGTGTTCCACTTTTGGCACTCATATCCAATCAATAAACAAATTCCATATTCTTATTTGTTATAGTCTCCCAAGCCTGCACATAGATTTCTACACCCTGTCTTAGTTAGACTAGTACAAAAAAAGATAAGTTTTATTTTCTCTCTCTCACTACTATTTTTAAAAAATCCCTAATTATATTAGAGTTTCAAAAATAAACAACCTAATTATTTTACATTATTTACTAATTTTATCTACTCAAACCCATTTCTTATTTAAGAATTAAACACGTAATTTCCTAAAAATAATAAATCATATATAAAGATAACATCAAAATATAAATGTATCTAAGCATAATTAGGTAATGTAAGATGTATGTTGTAATATATAATTTCAAAATGGCATCAATATAGATGTAATCAATGTGTATAGCAATAAATTTGAGTAACTACCTAGGGGGATGGGGCCTGATGTCCATCACAACTCCTAATTAGGAAGGGTAGATGTAAGATGTCCCTCATGGCATTAAAAACTGGTGTGTTTGTAACAATAAAATACAAGTGTCATGGTGTAGAATCATACAAGGAAGCAAAAATGCATGCACATGACTCACATAAAAGGTAGGCCAAGGGGCCATAATACAAGGCATATGGGCACATGTCATTAAATATGAGAATGAAGACATACAAGGACATGTTAAAATATCCACACATATAAACAATAATTAATTTGGTGTAGATCTACATAGAAGTACAAGTTCAATTTTTTTCATATAGAAGTAGGAAAACACACACAAGGGATATAGGCACATGTCTAAGGCATACTAATAGAGAAGTGGCATAGAATCCAAAGAAAAATGACATATTAAAATTCCCTTGAATATAGAATGAGCATAGGAAATAGAATCAAATATAATATAGGAACTATAAATTAAAAAATGTATAAGTGTGTAGTACAAATCTATGTAGATGATATGATGCATATATACTGAGTCCAATTAGTGATAGTTAGAAAAAAATTGAGAAATGCAAAGTAATGATCAACATCAAGATAAATCAATGTGTGACTATAAAGTATAGTATGTAAAGATAAAAATAATGGTTATAAAAACTATGTATGAGTTTCCCCCAAAGTGAGAAAATATATCAAATGTATAAACTTAGATCGGTGTAAATTCCCACAATGGGTAAATGACATCTGGTCTAGATCAATGTAGTGGACTGGAGTCCTATCTGGAATCTATAAGCACTCAATAAGAACAAGTGAAGTATATGTTTTTGATAAAACTAACTATACTAGGATAGATAAAAATATACAATATATGGATATTAGTATAAATGTAAACATAGTAATTGATACAATCTATAAAATTTTGTGTTTTTTGTAATATTTGAATGTTTTTATATTTTAACATGTTATATTGTTTTTGTGATTTTTTTAGTATATGATATGTACAAGTAAATGAAAATAAAATATGTATAAAGATCAAGGGAGTATAAGTAAATATTTTAAATGTAAATGAAATAAAAGACAAGCAAAGTGTAATGTCTTTATAGACCCAAAAACACATCCATAGGATGTGGATAATAAAATGGTCGACTTAGTGGAAGATCATCTAGTGACAGATATTGAGCCTATCTAAAATCAAATAAGTCATCATGATCATGATCATCATACTAATCTATATGTATCAGTAGGTAATTATCCTTGGTATAATTATGAAGTATATGCATCCAGATGGTGTGCTACTCAATTATGTAAGATGCCTCTCACATGGTCCTAGGGTAAACCACATTAGATCATAAAATATCTATACGAAATATGTGGTTCTAATCTATTTCATCATGTAAAATATGAACCATGTGTCCATAATGAGTGAATTGTAAGCATATATCTAACCAATAAACTATATCATCAATCACATGTAACCATGTACTGTGAAGTGTAAGCTTTATATGAGTGTCTCTACTCAAAATGAAGAATAATGTTTTAGCCACCTTGGGGCCACAAGTAATTCTTAATGTAATATTTCCAATAGAGTCTTGAAAGTTTATAACATGTTTTATCTCACTCTCATGATAACCAATGTGGTGTAAGAATCCAAAATTTCAAGTATTAGAATCAGAATCCTCACCTATAGCTACATATGGAAGATATTTGTCTGTGACAAATATATATATATATATATATATATATATATATATATATATATATATATTTGTCACAGACAAATATCTTCCATATGTAGCTATAGGTGAGGATTATGATTCTAATACTTGAAATTTTGGATTCCTACACCACACACACACACAGATATATATATATATAGTCAATAGATCATGTTGTGAATATTTATCACATCTTGATTTATCTCTAAGCTAATTTACCTAATTATCTATGGATTATTATTTTTTAAAATTGATTACATATTATTTAATTAAGATGTAAGTCATATGTTGCTATGGGACAGTTGTATGTTGCTTAGATTACATGATTAAATTGCTATGAGTTAGTTATATTTGTATATTATTTACATTATGATTGTTTTGTTAGTTTTATAATAGTATTTGATGAATATATATCATGATATTATAGTCTAAATACCTTCTTGTTGTGATTTTGATGTAGGAGAGGATGGCATATATGGAGGTGTTGGGGGATGACATAGGAACAACTAGAAACCCAAGAACACACCATTATAGTTAGCATTATTTATATGAATTTCTTGAATTGTTATCTATAGTATGTCATTTAATTTATTTGAATTTAATTTTTATCTAGTTTATTTTAATGTTTATGAGGATATAATTATGTGATTACATTATGGATTTAGTACATCGATAGAGTGTATAATGTTTTTTTTATCATGTCATGTTATTTTATTCATGATTATGGATGATATTACTTTAACAAGTAAATTCATATGTTTAGTATTTGTCTACTACTACTTATGGACTAATTAGAATGTTTTTTTTAATGTCTTAATACATTAGCTAGTTATTATGATATTCAAAAAATAACATTATTTCGGCTTAATGCCTTGATATATAAAAGATAGCTAGAATCCATTTGGGATATTATATATAGAGTGGTAATAACAAATGATTATGGTGTTACAATATCATTTTGTTTAAAATTATTATAATATTTGTTTGATTGGCTATTAAAATCGAAATCTAGTTATTAGTTTTACTCTAGTCACTTTGTTATTTGAAGTCATGTGATGTTGATCCTTCATAAGTTAATTTAGTAACTACCTAAGCTATCATATTACCTAACCTTAACTATTAGGGTCAAATACATTGGAATTAGTATATATGTTGTGATTTATTTGGTTTGAGATACTTAATATTTATTGACATCATTAGCAATGATTTTATATGTGGACTTTGGCAAGTTGAAAATACAGGCATGTTATGTCAAAAATACCATGCATAAATTATAGGATTAAAATAATGATTAAATGTTTTAGGTAACATTAAAGAGTTTTATGGCTTATTTATTTATATTAAACTAGAGTTAACCTATATAAGTAAACAATGAGGTTTATAGATAATGAGGTTTATGCATGATGTAACTATGAAGAACCACGAGTTTGATGTTAATAGTTACATGCATTGCATGAATTAGAAAGGTCGACAGAGAAATAAGGATAAGAGGATATATAAATATGGTCAAAATATAACATGGAGAGAAGAAGGAGGGAGAATATTAAAGGAGAAAAAATTATTTTATTTCAATAAGTTTCACCTTGGAAGTTATTGTGAGGTTGGTGAAGTTATTTCATTATTTTTTTATACACAAGAAATTTTGTGTAGAAATATGTGATATTAGGGTTTTTGGGAAATGTCTTTCCTTATATTATAAGATATAGATTTAGCCTTGTGGATGGCTTGGGCATCCATAAAACTAAATATATATCCCATAAAACCTTATGGAATGAATATTAGGACTATATGTGTAAATTGTTATGGTTTAATGGATTTATGTTTTTGAGGTGACCACCATACACTCAAGCTACTAAATTATAGGACTTTGACCATTATGTTTTAATAAGTAAGATAATTATGTATTGTTGTTTAGAAACCCTTATCAGTAATATATGGTAATGGTTATGTTGAAACCTTGAACATATCTATTACACCAAATAGTGAGTATGTTTTGATCTTTCTTGAGGTAAAATACTAGGTCTGAGTAAGTCTACTAAATGAACATGATGGTATTGAAATTTTGTACGTACTTATGGAATGAACTATATAATTTTGTTCCAAAAACTCTAAACATAAATAAAGGGATTGTGTACATATTCTTATAAATCCTATGATGGTAAGGTAATTCTATGTAAATTAGTAATGTTTGGGTTGGTAGATAATAAAGGTATATCCTAGAGTGGATACAGTAAGTGCTTAAGTTCTATTTTAACATTGGGTTTCATATTATAGATAATTTTGTTATATGAAGTAATAGTTATATCCATTTATATATTTCATAGCATATTCACATCATTGATATTAGCAATTATATGGATATAACTATAACTAGTAATCACACACACACACACACACACACACACACACACACACACACACACACACACACACACACACACACACACACACACACACACACACACACACACACACACACACATAGAATCATTCATATGACTTGTATATCATTTATGTGGATTAGGTATCTAGTTTAAGCCCTGTTATGAAACATGTAGAGTATTATGGAATCCTTAAGCATATGATATTTTAATAAAAATAGATAGTTGACAAAGTAAAACATTGAATGATGCATGAGATAATTATTAGATAATTGTGCATAGACTTTAGTAAGGTTAAACACTTATGTAGATTTTTTGATGGATTGGTTCGTATATGGTTCATAATAATTTTTGAGTTGGATCTTGAATTAAATTTTAATAATGCTTGTAAAAATAGGGTAAAGTATAATACTAAATCAAATGGAAGGGGGAAGAATATATATTTGATTTTTTAGTTGATAGAACATTATTTATCAACATCTTGAAATAGTATATCTAGTTTAATGACCCAAATTAGGGAACAATAAGGTAACAAACTTTGAATAAGTTTTTCATCAAAAATAGATTATGACTTCTAAATTAAAATAAGAGGAATGAGAATAGGTGTTTTAGGAAGTAGAAATCTCATGATCTATCTTTAATTCTATTTTTTGATAGGTTAATTATTAATGCTTTATTTGAATCATATGTAGTTCATAATGGAAAATAATAATTATTGTTAGTTTTAACATAACATTATTTTTATATATGAAAAACTATACGTATGCAGTATATATTATGTATTTATTTGATAATTATGGTACATATATATGGAATATATCTATATGAGGTAATTGCGTACCCACACACACACACACACACACACACAATATATATATATATATATATATATATATATATATATATATATATATATATATATATATATTTTTACATATGGGATGTATGCTTATAATTATGGTACATGTTGACTGCTAAATCAAGTTGCAAACCTGAGAGGTAGTACACTATGATTATATGCATACATCTCCTTAAAAGTACACTGAGTTAATATCGATGAAGGAATTATGTTTAATGTGAGACAAGACATTAATTATAAGGTATTTTTGTCCTTGAAATTATTTATTAGTGGATGGTTGTAAATTGATAAATGTGCATATGGAACTAAATTGCGATAATGTTGGTTGTCATAGATGGTACTACATTTGAGCTACTTTTGTAAAGTTAGAAACATACAGTCCAAGTATAAAATATACATGGTTGGTATAGACTGTACTTGTTTATGTTTATTATTTATGTAATAAATAATATAGATGAGATTCATTACATATGTTTGATGGACTAAATGTATGTATTTTGATTATTTATGACTTTAACATGTTTTATACCTACTAATAGGAAGTACAATGACTAAATTTATTAAAACTTAATATGTTTCATACCTACTGATAAGAAGCAAAATGATAGAATTTATTGGTTATGTTTAAAATTGACCAAATCTCATATTGATGGCACTAAGTAGTGGAACAGACTTCACTAGCTTATCTAGCATCATCAATGCAAGATGAGGGTAATCCAGTCAAGTGGTGTGTATGATATGACTGATCCTTGAGATCAATAACTATTTGAAAACTTTGGCCAAAGTAATTTTTAGTTAAATATTATAATTTCATATGTATGATTTACATGTTTGTGCAATATCATGTTAGAACATATTTTATTTATGATATACATAAGATATCTTACAACAATCATGAATAAAAATAGGGACCAAATTGTAGCCCTAAAATAAGAAGTTCACGGCCATGAAGAGGAAGCCCATCAAGATGTGCCTAAATAACATCCTACTAAGTATGAAATACCTCAAAATTAGAGGCATAAGGAAGTGACTCAAGAATCGAGAGCTCAATTAACTGTAGAATTAGATAGAGACATGGAAAAAGTGAATCCACCTAAGTTTGATGAAAACATTTTTGGATATGGAGTTGAAGCATGGATAATTGAGATGGAGAACTATTTCAAGATTTGAAACTACTTTAAAGTCACTAATGATGTTTAGGGAACTTACTAGTTAGTTGGTGAAGTAGCTACATGGTGGGATAAAAAAAAGTTGGAAATGAATCTTAAATCTACTACCTCCACATGGGAGTAGTTTGTAACACTATTCAGATCATAGTGCCTATAATAGTTATACTTTTATCAAAATCATACATATTTTTATAATCTTAAGCAATGAGACCTATCGATAAATGAATATTGGGAATAGTTCACCAAACTTTTGAAGTACGTACCTTAGTATCAAGAAGATGAGAGGTTCAAAATTAGGAATTTCATCATGGGATTAAAAAATTTTATTGGTGGTGGGATGAATGTGCATGGTCCATCTACCATGGACCAGGTCATCGATAAGATAGTCAAACAAGAACAAAAGTTGAAATATCTTGCTCAATCTAGAGACATGTTTAAAAAAAATTGGAAGTTCTAAATCAACTTTTAAAAAAAAGAAATAGAAGTAAAGGAGTGGAGACTCTAAGAATTAGTTCAATAATCATAATGCTAGATTCAACATTAGTTTAGGTAATAGGAAACCAAATAGTGGTTTTAAAGGTGGTTTTAAGCGAAACTAATAATCTAATAGAAGAGGACCACCTGTAGGTTGTTTCATTTATGGAGGAGACCATTTTTATCATTAGTGTGCCCAATATAAGTCTAAGATTAAAGGTTATGCTCCACAACATGGATTGTTTCACCAATGAATTCATGCAATAGTTGACAATTAGCAATCCAAATTCTAAGTTTCAACCATAGATCTATCAGGTATTTTGTTTAAATATCTAGTTTCTATTTTTATGTATACAAGGCTATAACATGTTTTATTTCTCCAAAAATTATAAATAAGTTCTTTATAAAAGTTGGAGTAATCTAAAATGCATGGTCAGTATAATACGATAATGATTCAAAGGTTAAAATTGACAAGTGTTTATTAGAAGTTGAGATTAGGTTACCTAAATTCACAATAGTAGTGGATCTTTATGCAACACTACTATTGTCATATGATGTGATCCTAAGATTCAGTTAGCTTGAGAAGCATAAGGCCATGGTTGAATTCTATCTAAAGAAGTTTGAGTGTCATGATAATTTTAGAAATTAGAGACAAAATTAGGGAAATAAAAGGGAGTTGAAGCTTAGGCAGATTTATATAATGTACCTTAAGAAGGATCAAGGAAAAGGATGCCAAGAGTTTATTGTCAAGATAAATGAAATGGAGGAATATAAGGAACCATCCCATGAATATTATCCTTTTCTTAGGAATTTTCATAATGTGTTTCCATAGGAATTATCAGGATTGCCTCCCAAATGTGAGTTTGATCTCTCAATTGATATCATACCTAGATCAAAACCATAGTCCAAAGCACCATACAAGATGAAAACCACCAAATTGGTTGAATTTAAGGCTCAACTCTAGGAGTTTTTATCAAAATCATTGATCATACTAGGTGTGTCACCATGGGGTGTACTAGTTATCTTCATCAATAATTATGGTACTCTTTGCTTTTGCATTGATTACATAATGTTGAATAAGGTGACTATCAAGACTAGATATATTCTACCTCATATAGATGATATTTTTAATCAAAATCAAGGGAAAATGGTCTTTTCTAAAATTGATCTTAGATCAGGGTATCATCAGTTGAGGATAAGGGATGAGAATATTCCAAAAATGGCTTTTAGAACTTGATATGGGAACTATGAGTTTAGAGTGTTACCTTTTGGGTTGACAAATTCTCCTACAACATTTGTGAATCTCATGAATAGTGTGTTCAAATATTATCTAGATCATTTTGTTTTGGTCTTTCTAGATGATATTCTTATATATTATAAGGATGAATAAGAGCATATTTGATATTTAGAACTAGTTTTGCAACATTTATAGAAGCACAAGTTGTATGGCGAGTTGTCTAAGTGTGCATTTTTTCATGAGAAAGTATTGTATCTAGAACATATTATCTATGTGGATGTAATTCTAGTGGATCCAACAAAGATAAGAGCCATTATGGAGTGTCCATCACCAAATAATTTGCATGATTAAGAGGTTTCATGGGATTAGTGGGATATTACAATAAATTCATTCTAAATTTTTCTAAGATAGCTAATTTGATTACCTCTTTATAGTGTAAGAATCAATTTTTTTTTGGTTAGATAAGTGTGAAGTAGCTTTTCAAAAACTAAAAAGGAGGCTTAGTTCATCACTAGTGTTAAGATTTATTGATCCCAATGGTTAATTTATAGTGATCATAGATTCATTTGGGATGGAATTGAAGGATTTTTATGTAGGATGGTGCAATGGTAAGAAATGAATCTAGGAAACTAAAGCCTTATGAGGTAAACTACACCCATCATGACCTGGAAATTACAAAAAAATTGCATTTTTTGTAAGTTTGGAGTTATTATTTGTTGGTAAAATTATATGATATCAATACTAATAACTTGGGACTCAAGTACATCTTGACCTAAAAAAATATGAATGCTTGTCAAAGGCACTGGTTAAAGTTCTTATCTGATTATGATTTCACTATTAACTATATCAAAGGAATAGGAAAAAAGTAGTAGATGCTCTAAGTCATACAAGGTACATAAAAGCCATGACTAATATTAGGAGTACTTTTAGGGATTAAGTGATCAAATTCTCACTAGGAGATGAATTTTATGATCAAGTTAGGAATGTGTTTTCTAATAATTCTTAGAATCCTAGGTATAAATGATACAACATAGAGAATAATGGTATTTTGAGGTATAATGGAAATATGTATGCACCAAATAGAGAGAATCTTAGGAACACAATGCTAAAGGAATAACACAATACTCCATATTCAAGACATCTAGGAGTAACCAAGCTCATGGTTGAGCTTAAACCACTATATTTCTGGAATAACATCAAGAAAGATGCGATGCAATTTATGTCTCATTGTCTAGAATGTCAGTATGTGAAAGCTAAACATGTGAATCTAGATGGATTGTTGTATCTACATGAATTACTAGAATGGAAGTGGTAGGTGACCAGTATAAAACTTATCCAAGCTTTACCATTGTCACAAAACATGTGTGACATGATCTTAGTAGTAGTTGAAAAACTAGCTAAGGTAGCTCATATTATACCAAGCAACTTGATTAATGATGCACCTACTCTTGTGAAGAGATTCATAAAGCAACTATATCAATTACATAGATTTCTAGAGAAGATGATTTTAGATCATGATCTAGGGATGACTTCTAGGTTTTGGTTGACTCTAAATTTAACTCTGGGTGTGCAACTAAACTTTATACTATATATCACCCACAAACTGATGGTTAGACTAAATGAGTTAACTAAGTATTCAAGGATCTCCTTCATATGTATTAGATGGATAAAAAATACAAGTGAGAGGATTACCTTCCATTGGTTGAGTTTTATTATAATAACTAATACCAGTAAGCTTTGAAGATGGTACTATTTGAGGCATTATATAGAAAAAGGTGTAGAACACCAGTCAATTAGGATAGGTTGGAACATAGGATAATCTTTGGACTTGAGATGATTTCAAAAATGGAAGAACAAGTTAGGATAATTAGGCAAGTTTAGTTGAGGCCAATGATAGATATAAGAATTATGCTAATCTGAAGAGAATGGCTAGGTAGTTTTCAATAGGTGATAAAGTGTTTTTGTAGGTTAAGCTGCATAAAAGATTGATTAAATTTAGGAAGTCAATAAAACATTCACCAAGATATGTGGGACCCTTTGATGTTTTGGAAGTGGTAAACCCTATAACATATAGGTTTACATTGCCACTATCAATAACTGTATTGTATAATGTCTTCTATGTGTCTTATCCTAAAAAATATATAGTTGATCCTTCACATGTGTTGTATTGGAATACTTTTAAAATTTTGGATTTTGGGATGGTTATGGTAAAACCAATCAGAGTAATTGACACTCACAAACTATATTTGTGTAATAGGGAAGTGTCATAGTAAAAGGTATTTTAGGACCAATACTCTATGGATAGTGCCACTTGGGAGGACTATTATTAGTTCTACAAGCTATTTACACATTCTTTTGTTTGATTTGTTTCTTCATACTATGTTATTTTTCTATTGAATAACATTTTTTATTAGAACTAGTATTTGAATAAGTGTCATTAGTATGATGACCATATTTAAAGGGGAAGGATGTCACATCCTAATTTCTCTCTAAGTTAGTTTACCTGATTATCCATGGATTATTATGGTTTTTAAATTGATTAATTATTATTTAATTAATCTATAAGTCATATGATATTATTGGATAGTTGTATGTTAATTAGATTACATGATTTAATTTCTATGAGTTAGATATATTTGTATATTCTTGAGATTGTGATCATGTTGTTAGTTTTATAGTAGTTTTTCATGAATATATATCATGATATTATGGGATAAATACCTTCTTATCATGAGTTTGATTTAGTAAAGATACATCCCTAAAATAATTATAGAGGGAGAGTATCATTGAATATGATGGCATAGATGGAGGTGTTGGGGGATGATAGAGTAAAAAATAGAAACCAAATCACACACCATGATAGTTAGCATTATTTATATGCATTTCTTGAATTGTTAGTTGTAGTATGTCATTTTAATTATCTATATTTAGTTGTGATATAGTTTAGTTCAATATTTATGAGGATCCAATGTGTGATTACATTATAGATTTAATAGAGTGTATAATGCTGATTTTTAATCATGTCGTGTTATTGTATTCATGATTATGGATGATATTTATTTAATGAGTAATTAAATTTGTATGTTTAATATTTGTCTACTATTATTTTTAGACTAACCCATATGTCTTTTAATGTCTTAATAAATAATTAGTTACTATGATATTTAGAAAATATCATTGTTTTGGCTTAATGCCTTGATATATAAAAGATAGATAGAAGCCATTTGGGATAGTCTATATAGAGTGGTAATAGCAAATGACTACATTGTTATAGTATTAATGTGTTTAACATTGTTATACTAATTATTTGATTGGATATTAAAGTCAAAATCTAGTTATTAACTTTACTCTAGTCACTTTGTTATTTGAAGTCATGTCATGTTGATCCTTGATAAGTTAATGTAATAACTACATGTTGAGGTCAACATACCCCCATTTTTGAAAAATGGGGACTTTTGTGTCAAATATTGAAAATTTGTACCCCAAATTGAAATTTTCATTTGATCAAGAGCATCATTAACATGTTTTTACATCTTTTTTATTTGAATATCATCCACACCGAGTCTAGTTGGCTTATTTTTTCATGGCTTGTGTTTGATCTAATTACAAATATTGGATCTCTGTGTTTCAAGTTGTGTGTTTAAAGTTGTCAGTTCAATGGAGTTCATTCAAAATGGGCAATACTCAGGGTTTTGTGTTTAATTATTTTTCTAACCTTTGATTTGTAATTGGTTAAGGGAATTCATATTTGAAATGATAAAACCCTAGTCTAAGATTTTAACCTAGGTTCCTTTTAAATTCAAATTTGGTGGGAAATTTTTATGCGAGAACAATTAATTATGATATGGAATTAATTTAATATTTATCCTTGGGATTAGACATGTTTTCAATATGACCACACCTTAGTATAAAATATTTATGCTTGATCCCCTTATATCCTGAGCTCCCTTTGTTCCCTTTTATCTTAGCATGGTCTAAATTTATTATTTACAAGGTCATTTTATTATGTTTAAACTTAGATAAATACTTTTGCCTAAATATTTAATTCATATTTATTAATATGAATAAAACCTTGGTCCAAAACCTTAATTTGAGTTTTATATATCCTCGAGCTTGAATTAAACATTGTGTCCATCTACAGGATCAATGACCCACATTTTTCTAGGTGAGATAAATTGAATGGTGTATATAGAGTCAAGGTTTAAATATATCCCAAAGAAAATATGGTGATTACATGAATCATAACCATATTAAATATAATAGTGAGTAGCCAATGGAAGCCCACTCCTTGGATCAAGATCTGATGATACACATTCATCTAGATAAAGTAAATACAATAGTCTGAGAGGGACACTGACTTTTTAAAAGGAACTCAGACCAAATAAGGTGTCATTATGTGATGGAATTATGATAGCTCGATAGAGATTAAAAATTTAGAGTATATAAATCCTACAAGATTTCTATGTGGCACAACCTTAGGGATTAATATAGATAGGATCCAATCTCACTCAACCCCATGGATCATGATCTAACAAAGCATGTTTGTTTAAATAGGATCTAATGGTGTGAGATCAAACCTAGAAACTAATTACACGGTCCTTTTTATTGAGACATATACTTAGGCTTAAACATTATTTCATATTTCTTATTATTCATGAGGAAGAAATCTCATTTCGATTAATGGACATGTTTTTAGATGATCATGGTTTTACCCCTTCCAATGTTGCTAAAACTGGTTGCTTATGTTATAGGATCAATTTTATCTCATTTACGAATTAACATGCTTAGGGTTTGGTGGTTAAAATGTTAAAATGGACCTTTTATTATACTTTTGTCTAAAATTAATTGGATCTATTTTAAACCATGATTAAAACCTAGTCTAATGTTTAGACCTAGGATACTTATAATTTAATTCAAATTTGTACATGAATAATTATAAGTGCCATAGACTTAGCCTAATTTTTACCATAAGTATTAAGTCATGTTTTGAAACATGACCAAACCTTAGTCTAAAAATCTTATGTTTGATCCCTTTATATCCCATGAATGTGTGGTCCCTTTTACTATGTTCTAACTTAACCTAAGGCCTTACCCTAATGTTTCATCATATTTATTTATAAAATGAAACCTTAGGTTAAATCCTTATGATAGGACCTTCTATTATTAATAGGATTCCATTTTATTATGATCTAAACTTGGCATAAAATCTTGATCCTAAGGTTCATGTTCTTGTTTATTAACATAAATAAAAAACCTTAATCCTGAGAATTTATCCTACAACCTATGCATTTTCTTGAGCCTAACTTAAATAGTTTACATCTTCATAGGATCAATAACATGCATGTTCTTAGGAAATATTGGTTTACTAGAGCATAACCAGTCAAAATTTTACTGATGCCCATGAGATGGTGAGAAGGTGAAAAGTTTCATGGTTGCATCCAAATAATAATGAACAACCAATATCAGTTCATCCTATGGATCATGATCGAATGGCTAGTGTTAACTTAGATGATGATGATCAGATGGTGTGAGATGAGGGTGGAATTTTTAAAAAATATCTAAGCAAACTCATGACCACCATGTGGTAAGATAATGTTAACTAAAAGATGATAGAGTGAAGAAGGCCCTCAGGACTACCAGGTGGCACAACCTTAGGGCTAAGTATAAGGGGAATCCAATCATGTTCATCTCCTAAAATTGATATCAACAGACTGTATTAGTTAGTGAAATATAATTGAATGGTGAAATATTAAAGAAATATTTTCAAAAGGCAATGATAAATTTTTAAAAATTGATGACCAAAGTGATGAAAAAGTACAATGAAGATGCCATAACAGTGCCACATAAGCAAAAAATAACAAATCTAAAGGTCTTGTTAGTTTAAAAAGGCAAAGGTATAAATGCAAGGATCAAAATAAAATCTAAGGCACAAACTTACTTAAGTTAGAACAAGCTTCCACCATCAAAGATATGAGAAGACTTGTAGAAAATCCCTAACTTGTGTAAAATAGTTCAACCCTGTATTGAGTACAATTGAACCAAGAAAAGTGAATGATCATCTGAGCCAGAGTAGTTTAATCCAAAGCCAAAGAGCAATAGATTAGTGATTAATTTCACCTAATTCAAAAAATGGTATCTTTAAAAGACACTTCCAAGGAAGATGTGGAGCTGTATCTAACTCTAGATGCTAAGGGGAGAGTCTTCAAAGATACAAAATTTTATGCCACCACCCTAAACATGGGAGACAAAAATTGGTCCAAGCTATTTTAGACCATCAAAGAGAAACTAGCCATTACAAGGGAAGAGGAGAAGAAATTGTTAGTACCCAAAATTACTAAAGAAATTGAGCCCTTATCATATATCAATGTCTAAGTCAATAGCCCAACTTTTGTTTCAAAGTGTTCTTTTAAAAAGATAAGTTCATGTTTAAGAGGCTAGGTGATTTAACTTATTATTTACATAGTGTATTTCCTTATGTTAATTTGGTATATTTTTGGTTTAAATTCCTTAGAGTCTTTAAGAAAAAGTGTTCACATAGATTGTCTAAAGGCCATATTTATTTAGGATTTTCGTCTGCACAAAAAACCAGAAGGGCCATTTCCTTCAAACATTTTATTTTCATAAAAATCCTGAAGGGCTATTTCCATTATTTCAAGTCCTTTATTTTGAAATTTTTATCCATGACAAAAATTATGAAGGGAACATGTCCTTTATGAATTTTTCTTGCACAAAAATCTTTAAATAATTATAAGGAATTATTTATTTTGGCCAAAGTGTCTACAAAAAGTCTATAGGATTATTCCTTTAGGAATTTTGTCTACATAAAAAGCCCAAAGGGTTAATTCTTTCAGGCATTTTGTTCACACAAAATTCCCAAAGGGTCATTTTGCCTTTGCAAAAGTTCCAAAGGGTCATTTCCTTTGGGCATTTTTCCCTTGAAATTTTTTTGAAGGAAACTTGTAGAAGGGTCATTTTGCCTTTGAATTTTTTTTGAAGGATCATTTCCTTCAAGCATTTTTCCCTTGAAAACTATTGAAGGGGACCTTCAAAAATTTTGAAGGGAATTTTTATAAAATCCAAAAGACACTTTCAAAAAGTTTGAAAGGCACTTTCAAGAGATCTAAGGGCCATTCCAAAAGGTTGAAGGGAAATTCTATAGGGAAAGTGTCCTTGACAAAAATTATGAAGGGTATGTTCAAATGGTCAAAGGGTAATTTTAGCAAAGTTACTATGGAGTATAAGTTTTATTTATTTTGGGCATTTTTCTTGAGAGAAAAGTCTGAAAGAATTGTATTTCTTCAGGAAAAGTACCAAGTTTAATTTCTTTGAGGAAATTATTTCAGACAAAATGTTTGAGACAATTGTCCTAAAGAAGACACAAGGAGTTAAGTCTCAATTATTTTATCAAAAGTAAAAAGGTCTAATATATTTGAAAAAACTACAAAACACTATTTTCTTTAGGGGAATTATTTTAGATAAAATGTCTAAAATAATTATTTTGATGAAGATAAAAGGCTAAAGACCCGATTCTTATAGGAAAAGTGTAAAGTGAAACCATTCAATGAAATATCTTGGACATTTTAATCACAACAATTGTCTTGATAGAATGCATGAAATAAATATTATAAGATAATTATGCCAAAGTAAATCCCAAAGTAGAAGTGTTGAAGTAAAAAAGAATGTCAAAGACAAAGATTCAAAAAAAATTACCATGGAATAAAGTCCCCAGAGAAATATTTATGAATTGCATATATGATGGTCTCATAGAAATATTTTGATAGGCACATAGACATCAAATTTAAGATATAGGGACTAGATATTGGGATTTAATATTCCAAGATGGTTATACAAGCATCAATTTTAGACCCCATGAAGTAGCCATTTAATTTTAAATAGAGGTAGATTTGATGGTGCATGTTGATGTAGATTAGGATCATCCAATAGTATGTGTTTAAAGATGGATATTCAAAAGAAAATAAGAAGCCCATAGGGATACCAAGTGGTATTTTTAGAATGCCAAGCAAAAATAATATCAATGATGCACCACCCCTAATATCATGATCCAATAGAGCATGTTTGTTTTGGCACTCAAGATCAGATGGTATGAGTTCAAAGTCAAAATTAAACCTTGTGGTGTATGTTAAGTCTTAATCATGTTCTTGTCAATTAGAAATACATAGTTAAGCATACATATTATAATTGATGGGGCATATTAATTCAAAGTCTCAAATTGATCCCAAAGTGAATGCAGTGATGACACATATTGTAATCATGATAGAGTATTGAAAATATAATGACATTTGATCCTTTGGGTTAAGATTAATGGCACATGCTTGCTCAGGCAAGTAGATCCAATGGTGTGAGCTAAGATAGACTTTTCAAAAGGCTCAAAACTAATATGAGTGTGGCATGTGCCTTGATTAGAGATAATAAATTAGCCTAGTTAGTTTTAAGCTATGTGGATGCCTAGTTGGATTTAAGGTAGAACACCAAGTGTCAATATGTGGCAAGATTTGGTCTAAAAGTTAAATTTGATAGCTCTTTCTTGGTTGTGAAATGAGTTGAGGGGTATAAGAATGTCTAACTACCATTCCAGAGTGAATATTTCTAATCATGATCATGGATTATTTTCTATTTCATGTCATAATCAAATTAAATCCTGAGCCATCATTGTAAGTAGTGGGATTTCCTTGGTGTTCACAAAGAAGAAATTTCCTATCTAGAAGTTTTCATGATTTACAATCAAGTAATATGAAATAATTTCTGAGTAATTTTCACATGATGACAAAATATGTTTGGATTTTCAAATATTTTTGACCCTCTACCTATGTAAGTGATTGGTTAAGAGCATCTTCAGGTGGTTTCATATGATGACAAATAGTTATTTAGGCCTCCATTATGAAGTTCACCATCCAGATCATGAATTCACCATAATTTTAAGTTAAAATATCAAAGGTTTGTTACAAAATCTTCATCATTCCTTACAAAGGTAGTTGTAATAATGATTATTTTCTTATAAGTAGATGAAGATCTCAGGTGTGACATGGAATATTTTTTAGTTGGAAGTATCTTGGTAGATTTGAAGGCTTATTCTATAATTTTTCAAGCTGTGACCCATAGTTATAGATTCAAAAATATATAAATAGGGTTTGTTTCCTCTATTATAAGGATTTTTTTGGATATTGATTATTTTAGGTCACTATTCTTTAGGTGTCCATTTTCCCTATGTCTAGGTTTTGCAAAAAATTCTTTAGGATCAATTGTTGTGTGTAGATTTTCTCACTTGCTAAGTTGGTTGCATCTACGCAACCATTAGAAATTTTAGAGAACATGTTTATGTCTCCCTTTTAAAAGATAAATCTCACCATACTTGTCCCCATGGAATAATTTTGAAGTGTTTATTTTTGTAATAATTCTTTTCAAGTCACTAGAAAACATTTATGGTTTTATATTGTATCCTATTAATGAAATGTAATATGTTTTACAATTTTTGTTGATTGGATATTTGGGTTTGTTTTCATTATTCATTATCATTTTGAACATATAATTAGGTTATAAATCCCTTATTAAAGTTATATTTATAAATTCATTATTGAACACATTTTAAGGGCTCCATGGGTTCATGAATTTAGTAGAATAAATTATTTGAGATTCTAGTTTTAGTGTATGTTCTAGTCTCTTAGGAATCATTTGGTGTTTACCATTATCTTGAATTTAGAGTTTTTTACATCTTTACTAAGGAATATTATCATGAGATACTATCAGATACCCTACTATTTAGAAACCACCAACACCAATACACCACCCTCATTTTAATAATCTAACTTGTTTTACCCTATCCTACCCTACAAATAACATAGCATTTAAAAAAATATAAGTGTTACTTGACTTTAAAATGCATAAGATATTGCATATTTGAAATGTGTTTGTATTTTGTCATTCAAATCCTATCATTGAAATCTTTTATATAGTCCCTTTGCTATTGAAGATTCTTTAGAATGAAGATTGTAGTCACAATTTCATCTATCTTTAGTAGTTTATGTATGATTTAGAGCATTTGTGCATTTTGTGTGATAACCCTTCATGGGTGAAGTGTGAAAACTTGGTTATGCTCTAGTCTTATTTATTCCTTTTGCTAAGAATCCCCATGGATATTGAATTACAAAATCCCTCCATATGAGCAAGCTATTCCATAGGTCCTCTCACCTTGATTAAGGTAGAGTCAAAAGTAGTAGGGAGCTAACCATATCCTTTAAAGGCGCCTCTCAGTCATTTTTTGAATTTAGTCTAATCTTGATGCTAAACCCTTACATAGATACAATGGCATACTAGTAGGTTTTTCATCATTACTTGTCATTTTCCTTCAAGTGTGCAAAGTTGAGTTTACAAAGTGTACAACTGGGAACCAACACTCTTCTAGCACTATTGCTAGGGACTAAACTAAATTTTTGGTCACTAGTGTTGCTGAGAATTCTGATAGAGAACCATAAATATTTCACCTTATAAATTTCTTTGTTGTTACTTCATATATCTAACTATCCTGGCTATCAATTTCACAACACTCTACTGGGGACATGCAAGGAATTTTTTAAGGTTTGACAATTTGAATTCTACTAAGTTTATTACAAATAGCTATTAATATTACATGTTGAAAGGTGTTCTTCCCTTTTGAACATTATTTTGAAAATTTTAGTGTCTTTGTTCTCTATCTCATTAAGCTTTAGTAAGTCTAATTTTAACATGTATCACAATAGTTTGTAAACTATTCTATTCTATATGTTTGATTCTAGTGGTGACTCTGACTTTATTTTTTGGTTTCATGAAAGATGGGTGCCTATTCTAAATATTTGACTAACTTTAAATTTTGAGTATCTTCTTATTTGTAAAGATAGAAGGACTGAAATCATCTTTCAAAGGTGACCCATCAAAGAGACTTATTCTACCCTTAGGTATTCCTCAAAGAAGAAGGGGACAAATATGGAAGCTTTTTGAAGGGTAGAGCTCATCTACCAAAGGTTGTCTAATTTTTGAAAATATTGAGATATTTATTGATTCGCCCATTATTGAGGACTATCATAGCTCTTCTACTAATTCTAAAACACATAGTCCCATTTATTTTCCATCTCCTTCTCAACTAGTTAAATCCCCTCCCAAGTCTGATGCACCAAGTCCACATCATTCACCCCCTCATATCTCTTTTCCATTTGTTCTTGAACCTCCTCTTACACCAATCATGAGACATAGGGACCAAGATGATAATGCGCATTCTACATTATACATTCCCAAATTTAGTCCTATCAATTTAAATGAAATTTAGGTTATCCTAATGAAGTCCCAAATGAATTTAGAAATTACTTCCCAAAATTCCAAGGGAATGAAGTAGTAAGAATTTATAAACATCTAAGGGCTTTTCAAAATATTATTGAATATTATGAGGTTGAGTATCAGGATGTGTGTATAAATTTATTTATGCACATGTTGAAGTAAGATGTTTATTAATGGTTTAATTCCCTACTAGATTCATTAATTCATGGGAAGAGATGAAAAATGTTTTTAGAATTTATTATGGTGCTAAGATTGATCCAAGATTTCTCTTGGTTGAATTTTAAAATATAAATAATAATCCTAATGAGTGAGTGTAAAATTTTAACACATGGTTTAACAAGACCATGATGTAACTACCCAAAAACATCAAGGCCAATAACACAACATACATGATAAAATACTATGATGCCTTTGATAAGAATGCTACATATTTATTGAGGAACAAGGCTCCCACTAACCTATGGTTGGAATTTAATATGGAAATCCAAATTTAAAACAATATAAAAGTAATGGGAAATCTAATTAACAAGGGAGATGATGTGAAGATGGTCAATCTATAAAAGATACAACCCATGAAGATAGCCAACATGGAGATTACTATCAAAAATTTAGCCTTTGCTATCAAATAAATGTAATACAAGTTGGATGGAGAGGAAAGGTGGTCCTTAAGATGCCTAAAAGATATGAGAGAGCTCAAAATGTAAATCAAGCACCAAGGGGGCCTAATTTCCATAATAGAGATAATGATAGAGGGAAGATGCCTACATGTGAAGATATAATGGAAAGAAAACACAATAGAGGGGTTGGAAAGGAAATGAATGATCCTTTAAAAACTAAGGCAAATGCTATTAGTTATAATTTAGACATTTATTAGTGTGACAAGTGATTCCTCCCATATCCTCCATGTGATACTACTAAACAAGTTGATAAATATCTAGATGAACTTGAATATGCATCATTTGACTATGATATTTTAATGTTTGATTGTAAAAGACCTCAAAGTGAATTGACTACCTCCACAAAAATTTTGGATGATACTATTGTTGATCAATTTTGGAGCACTATCAAATTGGAGAGTGTCCCAAATTTTGACTTTGTTTGTCATGTTGATGTGGCACAAGAATATGAATTTCATGCTCATGATTTTTGTCTCTTGCACTCTATAATGATCAAGAAATATCCTAGGTTAAATTTATTATTTGAAGATAGATAATTATTAATTAATAAAATAGATATCCAAAATAAGGATTACAAATTGAGAAGTATGTAGCCAAGTGCTGCACCTCAAGACACTACCCTTACAAATTTAAAGGTAGGGAATACAATAAAGGAAGCAAAGAAAAATATAGTAGTCCCAGAACCTTCCAAAATAACACCCATGACCTAAGATGATAATCATATAGGTACTCATGTTAAGAAGAATAAAACACCCATATTATCTAGTATCCTGAAGGGTGCTATTAAGCTCAAACAAAATCCACTTTTAAAGGTTGTCAAAATTCCAAATCCACCCTAGCCTACTCTACTTCAGACCTTGTGTTATTGTATTTTAGTTAAAGGTGTGGTTATTTTTCCACAAAATATGCCTCTTCCTCAATATATTATATGTGGTATGGATCAAGTATTGAGTCAAATAAAAATCACCATGCTACTTGTTGAGTTATTAAGAATACCTGAACATAGGAAGAGGGCCTTTAAATATTTGGAATTTGGTAAAAGGTTAGATGCACATGAAGTTGAGTTACACAAAGAAATTCTAGAAGAATATGAATCATAAGAGATTGTTGAACCTACTTCAAAGGTCTATTTGGGGACTACATTAGTGGAGAGTCATCTGAATGTGGATCATTTTTACATAATCCTACTAATCAATGGTCTAATTATTCATAACTCCATGTTTAATTCTAAAACTTCTTTTAATTTGATGCCCTTGGGTATCCTCAATGATATATGAGTGAGCATCACATCCACATTTATAAAGTGTTATTCCATGGACTCATGATAGGTTCTAGTTATTAGACAAGTTAAAGGGTTGGTGGTATAATTGGTAGTTCATCCTGGTAAGTAATTGAACATGGATGTGGTAGTTGTAGACTACCCACATAAATTGGGGATGTTTTTATCATGTAAATGGGTTATGAGCATGGGTGGAAGTGTGTAGATGGACCTTTCTTATGACACCATTCCTTTGGAGGTTAAGATGGTCAGACTTTATAAAGATCCAAATATGTTACATGTGATTGAAGATCCAAAGGATGATCTCAATGAAGTGTTGTACATAGATGTTGAATTGGGTATTTATATTATAAATATTGATATTATCAAACAATGTGTTGGAAATATTGATATTATCAAACAATATTTTGCTCTTGATGTTGAGCTTGACAAAGAAAATGTAGTTTAGAAGATGTGCTTTGACAGGTTTGTTCCAATCTTGGAAATGGAACTGGGGTTTTCTTCTATGCCCCTAATGGTAAATGTTTTATGTTTTATTTATATATTTTGTTTGAGTGCACTAAAAATACTACTAATTATGAGGCACTCTCTCTCTTGGTTTAAAAATTTCCTATGAATATGGGATTAAATGTTTGATTGTTCAGGGTAATTTTGAGATAGTGGTAAAGCAAGTTCATAGTGATTTTGCCACAAAGAATAAGAGGTTGAAATAATATCAAAATGTTTTTTAGGATTTATTTGAATTTTTCTATGCATTTAAGATTTGTTATCATGATAGAAGTTTTAACCATGAATTTGAAAGACTTGTAGGGTTAGGCACATAGTTTGACATTATAAATAGGATCCCTCATTGTCTATATGAAGTAAAGGTGCTTACCACGCATTCAATCCCAGATAATGTTCATCATTGGCAGGTCTTTGATGATGATGAAAACATTAAGATGTTTATGAGCTATGAGGTTACATTACACAATCAACTCATACACTTAGAATCTATGGTTCAGGTTAGTGTTATGAAGGAGACCTTGTTTGGGAAGGACATTATTCACCTAAATACAAATGCTATCCCAAAAGGACTATTCAATTTAGAAGCATATCTTGACAGAGTGCATAGAATAAATTTTAGAGACACATTCATTTCAAAGGATGTGACTGAGTACAACTTGGGTTCTCATGAGAATACAAGAAAGGTTTGGTTGGGTGCTCACTTAAGTGAAGAGAAGAAGAAATCTTACATGTAGTTGTTAAGGAAGTACCAAGATTGCTTATTATGGTCTTATTATGAGATAAAAGCATATATGAAAGACTTATTCCAACACATCATCCCATTACATCTTGATAGAAAACCTTTTAGGCAAAACTAGAGACCCAATAACCCCATCTTGGCCACCAAGATATGGGATGAATTAAAGAATATAAGGGATGGTGGTATGATTCATCCCATCAGGTATTCATCATGTTTTGAAAATTTAGTCCCTATAAGAAATAAAAATGGTGACATCCACTTGTGTGTGGATTTTAAAAATATGAAAAAAGATTCCTTAAAATATAATTATCCCCTACCCAATATGGATAACCTAATGTAAAGTTTTAATAGATCATAAATGTTGTCCACATTGGATGTCTTCTTAGGTTATAACTAGGTTGTGGTGAAGGAATCTAAGAGGTCCAAAAATACGTTCACAATACCTTGGGGCACATATGTATATATGGAGATGCCTTTCAGGTTGAGGAATGCTAGTGTAACATTCTAGTGAGCTATGGATATCAATTTTGTAGGAATAACTAACTAGTTCATTTCTATGTATTAGGATGACATTACTATGTACTCCAAAACAAGAGAACATCGAAACATCTTGAAAAGGTCCTGATCAGATGTAGGGAGTTTAACATTTTGCTTAATCCTAAGAAGTGCCACTTTGGATTATAAAAGGCTAGGTTGCTGGGATATATAGTGTCCAAGAATGGTGTCATGATTGACCTCAAAATGGTTGAAGCCATTAAAAAAGTGCCTATCTTGTAGTCTAAGAAAAGAATTTAATCTTTCTTTGGATAGATTAACTTTGTAAGGATGTTTGTGTCTAATTTTACAAATATTACTCTGCCTATTACTTCTATGATGAGAAAGGACTAGACCATCAAATGGGAGGACAAGGCCATGTAAGCATTTAGTTACATCAAGGGAGCTTTAAATTCTACCCCTATTTTAGCTAGTCTTAATTACACAAAGTCATTCCAGATATTCTCTTTTGCATCATAAAATATTATTGTTGTTTTCTTGTTGAAAAAGATTGAAGAAGGTCATGACCACTCCATATATTTATTTATAAAAGCTATGAAAGGTCCTAAAATGAACTATAACATCATGGAGAAACAATATTTCACTATTTTAAAGGCTATTACGATCGTTAGGCCATATATTTTGAGTTCAAATATTGTTACCTACATCCCATAGACCATGGTGAAGGATATTTTAACTCAGAGTTAAGTATCTATCAAGAGGTGTAGGTGGGTCAACAAGCTATAGGACTATGACATGGATATCTGGACCACTAAGTTGGTAAAGAGGGATGGGTCTATCTAGGCTTATGGTTGAGACCACTTTAAAAGCTATTGAGGTAAACACTATTGATTTTAATGTTGATGACTCTTTGATTTAATTTAATGAATCTCCATGGTATAGATACATTGTTTACTACTTGAAAATATTGAATTATCCCCTTGAATTAGATAAGAATCAACAAATAACTCTTAATTTTGTGTCCCAAACAAACCTCTTGATTGAGAATGGACTAGCATGGAAGAATTTGTATGGGGTTCTTTAGAGACATGTACTGAAAGAGTAGACTATTATCTTGATTGAAGACTTCCATAGTAGAGTTTGTGGTGGCCATTTTTCACCTAAATTTATAGCTCAAGATTCTAAGATCTGGTTATTGGTGGCCATCACTATTTAGATATGTTTTTCAAATAGTCAAAAGGTGTGGGAAATGTCACTACTTTGTTGGGAGGATGAAAGCTTTAGATTATCTTCCCTTATAGCATATGGTGATTAAAGGCCCATTAAGACAATGGGGAATGAATTTAATTGGATAAATTGTTGATTCATCAAGTGATGGACATAGATGGATACTATTTGCAATTTATTAATTCACAAAGTGGGTCGAAACAATCCCTACAAAGAAAGTAACACAGCAGTCAATAATGGATTTTTTGTTAAATCAAATTATTTATAAATTTGGTGTGCCTATCAATAAAATTATTGATAATTACATGATATTCAAAGACAAACCTTTAGTGGCATTTTTCAAAGACTATGGGATTTACTTTACCTATGCTTTTAATTACAATCCTCAAGGGAATAGGCAAGCAGAATCAAGTAACAAGAACTTGTTCAAGATACTTAAATGAAAATTGGAATCAAACAAGAAGTGGGGTGAATAGATAAAGTTTGATTTATGGGATGATAGGATAATGATTAAAATAGCTTTAAGTAGAAGCCATTTTGAGCTTATTTATGGAGCTCAATTAATTATAACTATGAATTTATAGCTTCCCACCTATCAACTCACGTAGTAACTACAGGATGGTGAGTAGATCCACCACTATGAAAGTAGGGTGAACCAAATTATTGATCTTGATTAAAATTGAAGTTAAGTTTATGAAAGACACCTTAAGTTCAAAGAGAAGCTAAATAAAATATTTTATAGAAATTTCACTCTAAGAACCTTCAAAATAGGTGATATGGTTCTGCTTTGGGACAACAGACATGAGGAGAAAGGAAAACATGGCAAGTTTGAACCCTATGGATGGGTCCCTACTCTATTGACTAATAGATTGGGGAGCATATTTTCTTCTTGAGAATTCTAAATGGTGAAAAACTAGAGCTTCCAGTCAATGGTAGACATCTAAGACACTTCCTTGATTAAGTCCTTAACATGTGTACCATATTGTATAGTGTTTTGTTAGTTTGTATTTTTATCATTTTATTTCCCCTATGCTTCAGACCTTGTTTCTATACTTTCCTTTCATTTTTGTTGTGATGTGTAAATTTTCAAATGCTACTAATCTATTTTTTTTTAAGTCTTTCATGTTTTGTAGAGCCTTCATAGATATTTGCTAAAAGTTGTTAAGTCTTAACTTCATAACCCAATGGATTGGCACTTGGTATTATGTTTTGTGGTTCTTTACACACTTGTAAGGGGTATGAAACCCCAGGTGAGATCCAGTGTTAGTTCCCAAAATTACACTGAAGTAATTTGGCCCTTGTCAAATATCAATGTCTAAGTCATTAACCCAACTTTTGTTTTAAAGTATTCTTTTGAAAAGGTCAAGTTCATGTTTAAGAGGCTAGGTGATTTAACTTGGTATTTACTTAGTGTATTTCCCTCAAGAAATTTACATCAATTATTTCCTTGTGTTAATTTGGTTTATTTTTGGTGAAAATTCATTTGTCTTTCAGAAAAAGTGTTTACATAGATTATATGAAGGCCATATTCTTTTGGGTTTTTTTGTCTATAAAAAAATCCCAAGGGGCCATTTCCTTCAGGAATTTTGTTTGAAAAAAATCCCAAAGGGATATTTCCATTATTTTGGGTAATTTGTTTTGAACTTTTTATCTATGATAAATTTTTTGAAGGGCACTTGCCCTTCAATAATTTTTCCCGCACAAAAATCCCAAAAGAATTATAAGGACTTATTTTTTTTGGCCAAAGTGTATTTAAAAAGTCAGAAGGATTATTCATTTGGGCATTTTGTCCACACAAAAATCCTAAAGGGTTAATTCATTAACATATTTTGTCCACACAAAAATCTTGAAGGGTTATTTTGCTTTTGAAAAATTTCCAAAGGGTCATTTCCTTCGAGCATTTTATGCTTGCAAAATTTCTAAAGGACACTTATAGATCAGTCATTTTGCCTTTGAAATTTTTCCAAAGGATCATTTCCTTTGGGAAATTTTCAAGGGAAAATTTCCCAAAGGGTACCTTCAAAATGTTTGAAGGGCACTTTTAGAGGATCTAAAGGACACTTTCAGAAAGTTTAAAGGGCACTTTCAAGAGATCTAAGGGCCATTCCAAAAGGCTAAGGGGAAATTTTTTAGGGAAAGTGACCTTGACAAAAATTTCAAATGGTATGGTTAAATGGTCCAAGGGTAATTTTGGAAAAGTTTTTTTGAAGTATAACTCCTATTTATTTTAGGCATTTTGGCTGAGTGAAAAGTTTGAAAGAACTACATTTCTTTGGAAAAAGTACAAAGTTTGATAATTATGGGGAAATTTTTTAAGACAAAATGTTCAAGACAATTATCCTAAGGAAGACACAAGGAGCTAAGTATCAATTCTTTTGGAAAAAGTGTAGAGGTCTAAATACTTTGGAAAAATTGCAAAAGACTATTTTCTTTTAGGGAATTATTTCAAACAAAATGTCCAAGCAAATTATTCCAATGAAGATAAAAATCCAAAGACCCAATTCTTGTAGAAAAAGTGTAAAGTAAAATTATTTAGGGAAATTATCTTGGAAATTTTATCTAGAATAATTATCCTGCTAGAATTCCTGAAAGAATTGTTATGGGATAATTGTGGCCAAAGAAAAGCCTAAAGTAGAAGTGTCAAAGAAATCAAGAATGCTAAAGATAAAGACTTAGACAAAATTTCCTTAAAAAAAAGTCCTCAAAGAAATTTCTACATTTTAGGTATGATGATCTTGTAGACATATTTTATTTGGCATGCAGATATCATCTTTAGGCTACATGGACTAGCTGTTAGGATTCAAATGTTCTAGGATAGTCATGTGAGTGTCAATTTTAGACCGCATGAAGTATCCATTTTTTTTTCAAACAAAGGTAGATTTGATTTTACACATTGATGTAGATCAAGATGATTTAATAGTGCATGATCAAATCTAGACAGTCAAAGGAACATAAGAATCCTATGGGGCTTCCAAGTGGCACATCCTTGGGGTTAAAAACTAGTAATATCCAATGATGCCCCACCACTCAAATCATGATCCAATAGAGTGAATTTCCTCAAGCACTCAAGATTCAATGGTGTAAGTTCAAAGTCAAAAGTTTAAGGTTGTAGTGCATGATAATGATAGAGTATGTTCCCATCAATCGATGGTATGTAGTTAAGCATACACCTTCTGATCAATAAGGCATATTAAATCAAGGTTGCAAACTGATCCTAAAGTAAATGTAGTGATGACATGTATTGTAACCATGATAGTAGAGTATTGAGTAGCCAATGGTGTTTTATCATTTAGGTTAAGATCAATAACATATGCTTGCTTAGCTAAGTATATCCGATGGTGCGAATTAAGAGACTTTTCAAAAATCTTGAAACTAATAAGAGAGTGGCATGTGCCCCAATTAGATAAAATGAAGCATCTTAGTTAATTTTAAGCTATATGGATGCCCAATTGGATCCAAGGAGGGATGTCAGGTGTTAATAGGTGGCAAGATTTAATCTAAAAGATAAATTTTATAGCTCTTTCCTGGTTATAAAATGAGTCAAGGCATAAATAAACATCTAACTACCATTATAGAGTGAATATTTCTAATCATGATCTCAAATCATTTTCTATTTCATGTCACAATCAGATCAATTCTTGAGCCATCATTGTAGGTAATGATATTTCCTTAGCATACACAAAGAAGAGATTTCATGTCCAAAAGTTTCCATGATTTGTAATTGAGTAACAAGAAATCATTTCCAAGTAAGTTGCATATGAGGATAAAATTTGTTTGGCTTTTCAAATGATTTTCTCCATCTAATTATTCAAGTGAGTTGTCAAGAGCATCTCCAAGTGGTTGTATATGATGAAAAATAGTTGTTTGGGCCTCAATTATGAATTTTGCCATCCAGGTCATGAATTCACCAGCATATTCAGTCAAAATATCAAAATTTTGTTTCAAATATTCATCATTCCTTATAAAGGTAGTTACAACAATGACTATTTTCTTACAAATGTATGAAGATCTTAGGCATGGCATAGAATATTTTCTAGCTAAAAGTATCTTGGTAGATTTGAAGGCTTGTTATGTAATTTTTCAAGTTGTGATCCATAGTTCTATATTTAAAAATGTATAAATAGGGGTTTTGTCCTCTATTCTAAGGTTGTTGTTGGCATGGATGTAGGACACTATAATTTTACATGATGTCATACTTGTTGGATTCCTTAATTTCTACCACTAAGATCCCCAAACTTATATAATGGTCACATAAAGGTATATAGACATTCTCCCATATTATTCAAAACTACACATATTCAAATACAATGGACACATATATTTCATCTATGACTATGTCTATCTAGCCTTAACTGAGGCCATAAATAGGACTCCAATGGAAAGGGTTAGTCCTTTGGTCAAGAAATCAATTGAATCCATTGATGAGATATGGGTTTATTCATATTGCACCATCATTAGAGTTGAAGTAATCTAAGGCCAACCCCTCAAGCTACCCATCCATGTCCCCAACAAGCTTGTAGAATAGGAGGTAGCTTGCCAATTATTCCATGGTATAGATGGTCTATGCACAACCAAGAAGAAAGGAATCCTCCACAACATCTTAATTAATATAGAAGGATCATATTCAAGGGACATGTAGAGGTATAATCTAGACACATGATGTTTTTCAATATACAATTGGATGAGCTAAGATAGTAGGATCCCCAAGACAAGGTTAAGGGGCATCTAAAGGCCAAAATGATAAACATGACTTATGAAAACCATCCTAGATACTATGACCTAATGTACATAATGGCCTCTTCTTTCATTGAGTTATTGACAAGATTGATGAAATTTAACATCACTCAAAAGCTAAGATGAAAAGGGAATAGAAAGGAAGTGACGATAGGTGGTAACTGGGATCTAGATAATACCATTTTCTCAATGGAGAGTCATCAAGACCTCTAAAACCATAAATAGAGATCCAAAATCTTGAGACATCAAGGCTACAAGAAAATAGACCTAGTGAAGTTACTTCTTATTCAACCTAGGCATAAGAACCAAGGTCACCAATTGAGAAGATTTAGGTGATAGCTTGGACCTAGGTGAAATGGTTGAGGATGCACTACAAATTTTATCTAGTACTTATCAGTCAGATGAGTAAGAAGTCCAAATAGAGGAAACTCAAACTTAAGAAATAGAAGAAAATAAGGGGAAGGAAGCTATATTAGATTTATTCCCTATTACCACACTTACGTCAAAGAAAAAAGATGAGCTAAAATTGGTTCCAATAGGGATGAAAAAAACAAGTTAACCTTCCCTCATCCTTTGAGTCAGGTTATTTTTTTTAGTGATGAGAACCAAATATAGGGCCCAACAATTCCTAAATGGTTCATATATGGAAAATTTCATAAAATGCTAACTCTACACCATCTTTAGGCAATAACCATGTTTGTAAACATAATTGTGCATGATGAGCTCAAGCCATGGATTATGGAATTGTAAAAGGAAAAGGAGAAATGGAGGTTTTTTCTAGGAAAATTGAGTGGAAATCAAATTAAAACCCCTACTCCTTAAATGACATAATCTTCATTTGGTGTCAATTTTGACCCAACAATAGTTGGGTTATAAAGAGTTACAAAAAAGAAGGCCATGATAGGGGGAGAAGAGTCCACTTTATAGAAAGTAGAACCATTCATTGGACTAATTCTTGTTGAAGTACAAAGGCTAGGATAAAACCCCATATTTGAGGAGAATGTGCTTGAATTGGCCCAATCTCAATCAACATAATTATAAGTTTCGATACAAAAAAGAGAGAATCTATAGAGGAAAAGGGAAAATTTGGAAGGATAAGTTGTATTATTAGTTGTAGATGATATGATCAAGATGTTTGAGGCATCATTTTATGATATGTTTGAATCCTTAAAGTCAACAAGATATAGAAAAAATATATTGGGTCAACATGATGTAGTAGTTAAAGAATTAGTCACTCATTAACAAAATTCAAGGGATAAAATGAAGGAATTGATCAATATCTTGGTGGAAGATCAAATCCTTAGTTTCAATATCATCATCCTAGATCATTTGAACATAATCATAGGAATACTTACGAACAAGATCAAGAGATTGAACACATGGTATAAAAATTTAGAAAGACTCCTTAAAGATGATAAGGAGCTACTAGATAGGATGGAACATTTACTTTGGATCATGATCCTCAAACCAACTACACTTAGCTCCATGGGACTCATCATAGATGAAGAGTTAAATAATAGAAACACCCTAGTCATGTAGGAAGTGAGGAAGAAAATCCATGGAAAATCTATAACATACATCATTAGGGTTATGGATATGATCCTAACAGCAAAGGAAAAGATTATTGAAGCTAGCAACATTAAGGAGGCCTTGGGAAGAAATAATAGGGACCTTGGAGACCTAGCTAATTAGGAGGATGAGCTCTTCATGGAACCTATTTTTAATTTGAATTTGATTGATGAATAACATTAGAGAGAAATGAAGATACTACACAAACAACAGGGGATTTCATCATCATAAATGATCCAAAGTAAAGCAAGTTGACTTAAGATATTATATTCTATAAAAGAATTGTAAAATTTTAAATAGAATATTGTTTTATAAAGTCATGTGAAAATTGTAAAGCACATTGCCTATAGGTCAGTCCATAGGGAAATGTCTAGTTTATTATAGAACTTTATAAAAGGATAGCTACCCTTGACACTTGTACTTTTTTAATTGGATATGATTAATTGGTATACTACCTTGGCATTCTATAAAAGGAGTATTACCATTTTTAATAAAGGGGATTTATTAGAACTAAGAGATAATTTTAACTTTTGAGAAACTAATATAAGCAATGAACTATACAAAGTTTGTCCAAATTTGCATGTCTTTTATTATCATATATTATCTTTCATTTATTTATTTTGATTTATATATTTTAAGGGTTCTTATGAATTCTTGATGTGTACATTTGAATTCATAGTTGTTAACTCATGCCAATGCTAGGTTGATTGAAAGTTTTAAGTTCATTTCATTTGCTTACTCTTCTTGCATTTGGGTTGATGTTATTTGCTTACAAGGGTAAATATTTAAAGTGAGCTTGATTATTATTTTCATTATTTGACACCATCCTTATATGTTTTCTCGATGTTTGATAAGATTTAAGATTATGCTACTTCATATCATACATTGGTTAAGTGCATGCCTTGATGATATTTGAACTTTATCATTATATTTGGAATGAAGATCAATGACATATCTTCTCTTCCTTACCCTCCCTTTTTCTTCTTTTTGAACCAAATCACACTAGATTATTTTCATTATAAATTACCATCTTAGATTAGTTCTTGATCATAATTCACCATTCTTAGCAAATCGTACTTTATATTTTTCATAGATTGACATTTGGCCACTGTGGCTCCCAACCACCAAATACTATAAATATTATGAAATAGTCCACTTGCTTTGCCACTATTTCATAAATATATAATAGGAATATCACAACTTTAAATTCATGCATTAAGTTATTAGAATTTTAAAGTGAGAAATGTTTTTGAATAATCTAGGCAACTATGATACTTATTTAGGCATCAACAAGTGGAACTTTGTTGGAACTAGAAGGAGGGCCAAATAAACCTTTGTGAATTATTTTCTAAGATTTGTGTAACATTTGCACAATTATGTCATTATTTTCTCAATTATGTAAATAATTAATCTTTACGATCTTTGGCCCATATTTGTGCTTCATTTAGACAAAGATCAATGTTCTTTGAAGATATATGCTTAATTATGGTAAAGGTGGCTTAATCTTTATCAATTCAATAGGTTTGAGGTTAGTAATAGATATTTTTATCAAATATCAATATATAATTTTCTAAATTGAGTTTATTTGAGCTTAAAATTATAAATATTAGTCATACTTACATATTTCGACACATCTTTGAGGTAACTGTTGACCAAATTTGACCCTACAAATCAGATTGGGACCCATATAGGTAAAAAGTTGACTTTTTATATGTTTTAGGGGTTTATCATTATGTCGTAGGGTCTATTTCATATATTTGATCTACTTTAATATCATCTTAGCCTTGTTCTTAATCTAATTAGTCAATATATCATTTTGAGTCATTTTGAAGGTCATTAATAGAGAATTAAATGAGTTTTACAACCTCCTTAGAAAATTTGAAGTTTTAAAAAGGTGATTTGACATCCCATGTGTGGTAAGAAGTCTTTAGTAGTTGTTATTAACTAAAAAATGGTAGATATTTTAGAAAAAAGGGAAGTTTTATTGAAAAAAATGAGCATTTAATGAGGTGTATAGATTTTTGCAAATTATTGTAGTTGGGTACATTTCAAGATTGTCCCTTGGTCTTTCATAAATTTAATTTAGTGATCACTTTTGATCAAAAACTTCAAAAAATGAAGAAAACCACTTTTCTCTTCTTCCACTAGGCTTGACTAGTAAAAATGGCCTTCAGGTTTGTACTTGGTATAGTTAGCAAGAGAGGTTTTAGGAAAATATATATTTTATGTGTTTTATAAAATTATTAATCTTATATTTTATGTTTGGTTTTAGAGGAATGGTGGACTATGCTTTATGAACCATTCATAAGAAGTTAGACTATCTAATTTGCTTGCTAATTTATGCACCCTATAAGTTTTACTCTATTTTGGATAGGTCCATAAAATCTAGTTGGTGATGTTGAAAAAAATGATTTTTTCTCTCTAATAAAATTATTTCCATGCTTAATTTCATGTTTTTCAAAGATCTCATGGAATAATTAGTTTAGTTTACAAGCTGATGATCCAGGTGGAATAGTAGTCAAGTTCACTACTTACAGAAGGTTATATTATATAAAAGGGATTAATATGAGTAGGATATGTTTTTTTACATTTTAAAATTCCATAAATAACACCTAAATTTCATGTTGGACCTTGAAACATTAGACCTTATCTTCTATACCTAGTCTTATCATACTCATAGTCAACTTTTTACCTGCTCTCAATTGCAATCATGTTTTTTGAGCTTTGATCACGCTTATAGATGAATAATGGAGACTCTAAAATGTTTTTGTCACATAATTATTATGTGAATATTCATATTTGGCCCCCCAAGTAGCACAAAAATACCTTGATGATAGTCAATGATATATCTGTACATAGGTAGCCATGAACGAGCATACACAGGTGCCTGTAGAAAGGTGCAATGTTAAAAGAAGGTATTAACACTTATTTTAATTTATTTAGAATGTGAAGAGTGTATTTTAATGTATGGATATAATCATATAACCAATTTAAGGCCAAATACTATGCCCATTACATAAATCTTGCTCACTCCCTGCACGTAACATAACATGCACCTACAAGTGCCCTCATACGACCAAGCATGTTGAAAAGGAGAAATTGATCTAAGAAAGGACATAAATAATGGATGGATTATATTTTAAATATTTTTGATAGATGTAAATATCATTAAATTTCAAAGATAATGCACATTAGAATATCCACCTATGGGTGGTAGTAGCAAAAAGCCAAGAATTTTGATAATGGAAGATTTGGTATGCTTCAAAGATTAAATAAAGTCATTGGGATTGATTGATTGATAGTATGAAAAATATGTTTAAATCCTGTTGTGGAAAAGTTATAATGAGAAACCATGATTATGAGGTGACTGTGTATTTAGAGACACTTTCCCAAAAAAGTGAAAAAAAGGTCTAAACCTTTTTTGTTAAGATCATATAACACATCTATTAATAGCTTGATACATCTTAATAACTTAAAATTTTATAATATAAATAGGAGATTGACTATGAAAATTTTTAATGGTATATTATTTATGGAGGATGGTAGTTGAGCACCCCAAATTTACCATTTGAACATTGAATTTCAATGATTGATTTGTCATTACTTCCCAAAGTGATAGTGTATAAGAGTGTGTTTAGAATAGATGGTCTCAAATTGTAAAAATAAAAATAATCATGTTCAAGGGATATAAATATAATTTAAAATACAATATATGATCCCACATGTCTACCTACAAGTTTTTTTCATCACAAAATGTATACCTATGGGCTAGCGATAGGGTTATCATGGAGTGGACTAGATACGCTTGATGATAGAATTTAGTCCAAGCATAAAAGGAAAAATTGAAGTTATAGATGGTGTATAAAACTTCAAGGAGGATGAAAAATCCATGAAACAAGTCCTATATTAGGTAAAAGACACCTACAAGACCCCACATAGTCAACTGTAGTTTACTATGAGGGGTAGAAAGTAGCAGGATTGAGTATCTTAAAGTAAATATAACCCAAATATGGAATTAATAGGTCAAAAAATTGATAAATTATATTTAAGGGGGTCATATAGACTCATTAAAGTTTTCCAAAATATAATCCATCTAAGGTCATATGGAGGTACCCTCAAAATAGGTTAACATAGTTAGGAAGGTTGCACACAATTTTGATTGGTCAGGGTATGGGAAGGAGTATGTAAAGAGTTAAGGTGATGATAAAACCAAGGACACATTAATAATGATATTAAAAATATAAATAGGATATTTACATGGAAAATATAAAAAATAAGGATCTTTAAACAATGCAATACACAGCCTACACTCTAAACACTACATACAATCCTTTCTCTAAGAAGTCTGTCTTGGAATTTGAAGCTTTTGGAGGATCAAATAACCTAAAAAAGGGATAGTTTTTTGTTAATATGGTATATATGGATTAATTAATCCCGTAAAATATTCATTTTTTTTAAGGAAATAGGGTAAGTACCCTCTATTTTATCTTAGATAGAGGGTACTTCCCTAGAGTCAAAATTGTCTGGTTTTGGAAAATGAGGATATAAGAGTGCATCAAGAGATAATGTAACCTTGTTATAAGGTGTGATAGGTTTTATAAAACCTAAAAAAATATGAGGAACCAAGAATATAAGGATGAAACCTAACTAGATGGCCTAGACCTCAAACTTACAAGTAGGCTTACTAGGCATGGCTAGGCCTAGAAGCCAAATGGAGAATCACTTTAAATTTTCACATGAGGTGAGAATTATAACCTATTAGAGAATGTTTTTGGGGTAATTAAATATGTGATTAATATATTGGAATGTAGGGGAAAATACTAATAATCCATTTTTGGCTTAAAAGCAACATTATGCCTGTGTAGGTGAAAGGAAGGACTTGATAGGCTAACTTTGAATGCTTACATCTCTTAATATTTGAATGGGGATTTAAAATGTTTGGAAGTATTGACAAGGGTCCTAATATTTTTATTTTTTAAAATTTAATGTCACATTTCTATGAACAAATCTTAAGAGCCTAAGTGATTCAAAACCCTTACAAATCCCTAGATAAGGACCTAACTAGAAAGATGAGGTGGAAGGATATTCAAATGGGGTGAAATGAATATGAAATTTATTGAACCTTGTAGAATATTCTCTCAGGCTCCTCCCCATAATTTTGGAATATACAAAATTGTACAAATGGAGTACAAAACAAGGTATTTTTTAATGTTTTGTGCATTGTGAAGGTTCTAGGAGGTTTCAAGAGATGAATTAAACTTTGGAATAATATTGAGACATAATATAACTCTTAATTTCAATTTTATTCCTTGGAAAAACTCCCAAGTGTTCTAAAAAAAGATCTCATCTTAGCTAGTTAGAACTAGCATAATGAACATGGTAGTGAGAAGGGTGAAAAGCTTCAAGTGGGTTGATTTTAAGGTGTACCTAATGCCTCTAAGGCCATGGATGGTCTTGAAACATGTATTTAACACTATATTATTTATTTATATGTGAAAAAAAATCCAAATTTGAATCCAAATGTGTAAGGTATGTGAAAGAGGAGTTTCTTTGACTGCAGATAGTGATGGCTCACTTTTAAAAGATTATAGGTGATTATAAATGTAACCAATGTATGGAGAGTCATTTATTAAATACTAACCTCTTATTCCAATCATTATAACTATCCGTAGTTATTTATAGGACATTCAAATAGGGATAAATCATGAAGGTGGTCTTTTGAGCCAGCAAAGGGAATTCCACACCACTTTTCATGAGTTTCATGACTTGTAAATCCACATGTCTCTTTTAAAATTTCATGGTCTATTTCACACCCTCTTCTCATGTACAAGTAACTCATTCTCTTAGCATGAAAATTATCCTTTTGACCTTTAGAATTATTTCTTATCCTCTCTCTCACAAGTTATATAAGAACTAACCATTTTGTCTTTTGTAAATCATGCACCACCTAAGTATGATGAATACCTTCTCATTTGCATACCCTGGATCAATAAAGACTACTAATTTTAACTATTATATCACTATTCATAGTGTGTTCTACTTGTATGATTGATCTTGCTTAGTGATGACTCTTATTTCCTTAGCATGTTATCTCATTCTCTCACCTATTTGTAGTTTGGAAGCTTCTTGTAGGTCATGTGAAGTGTTCTATGAAGTGTCAAAGGTTGAGTGAGTTAATTTATTCACTAGTGCCATTCCATACCTCTTGTCTATTCTTCCTATCTTAGACATTCATCACAACCTCATAATGAAATACTGATGTGAGAAAATTTGGATTAAAAAAGTGTATGTTTAGTTAGTCTCATGGTCTCATGTGTGACATGTAACTAGTTGGTAGTCATCAACTAATTTGGTGTATCACTGTAGACACCAAAATTGCATCACACACTTGCATGACTCCTTGTGTCGAAACCCCCCTTGACCCCCTTTTAATAATTAACCTTCCTAACCCTTATTTTTACCTTAAAATATTTAATTAAGTTAATTAAAACCCACTTATACCACCTCACCTGGCCACCTCATCCTAACATTAATTCTTACCCTCTAAGTAACCTTGAGACTTAGTCTCCTAATCCTAACTTCTTATGACTTATTTTCACCCCTAACATAAATTCCTAACTAACTACGTTCTTTATAAACCTCACATTTTTACCATTTTATAATATACACCACACTTAGAAAGAGAAGGAATAGAAAATGGGATAAAAATTGCCCTTTTACCTATTATCATGCCACCAACATTGGTCAATCCTCAGCCAATGTCAGTGAGATCAAAAATGTCAGTTACTTAAGCAAAATTCCAATTTGGCATTCATGTTAGAAAATCAATTATTCATGAATAATATTTTGGCAATTAGAGCATCCTACATCACTCTCAACATCTAGGCTTATCGTTACTCTACACAAATTGATCTAAGTCAGCTATTAATACACTATATAGAGTTTGAAATTTTAAGGACTAGCAACACACACTTGTCTTGTCTATTCACCCATCAATTCACCAAGCCTCATCAGAGTCATCTATCTAGTAGTCATAGTTTACCCATTTCACCAACTAAGTATATATCAACATTTTGTAAGCCTATAAATAGTAATTTTATAAATTTTTTACATTATATTATTTATTGTTTCATGAACCTTGAATCCTTTCATGGATCATTTTTAAATCTCCCCACTCATTTATCTTTTCCCCAACATACCAACCCTCTTTATAAAATCACCTGAGTCTTACCCACCCCCTTATGAATCTTCCCAATCTCACAACCTGACTATACTACCATTTTCCCTCTCAAAAAAGCCTTCTCTAACTCATTCTAATACTACTTCCCTAACTAACATCGGTGACACCAACTGACATCGGTAACCCCAACCAACATCGGTCCTTTAACCAACATCGGTTACTATGTTTTTGAACTAGCAACCTCAAAACCACCTAATAACCTTCCCAAAACATAGACCTAACTTATCATCCTACACTATATCATATTTTGCTATACTCAAACTTGCAGCATAATAAACAAAACTCTCTCTCTCTCTCTCTCTCTCTCTCTCTCTCTCTCTCTCTCTCTCTCTCTCTCTCTCTCTCTCTCTCTCTCTACTTGAATTTATTTTAAACTTTGTTTTAAAATAGTATATTGTAATCCCAAGGAAGTTTGATGCTTCTTGAAACAACCATGTAGCTTGGCAGTCTACACATATCTCCACTAACAACTATTTTGTGTAGTGTTTTCTTAACTATAGGTGTCTTCCTCCATATCCAAAGAGGTGAATATAAAAAGTCTGAAATGGTGTGTACTTATATAGGTTTTAATCACTTATCCCTAACTCTCTCTCTTTTCTATTTATCTTTCTCTTTGAATGTAAAATAAGCTCAAAATGTAGTGAAACATTCAAGCATGCCTACTAGGACCCTAGAGTTTTCCGGGGTTCGTTACTTGTCTAGTTATTCATATAGGTACACCATAGTGAAATTTTAATTCCTTGCACTTCCCTCTTTATCTTTCTCAGAAATAATTTTTTGAAATTTTAATTTTCTATTTAAATAAAGAATTAAAATTTTCTTACCCTATCATTCTCCTCTTCTTTTGTCTCTAAAAGAAATTCATAATTTTCCTAAAAGTTAAAAAAATAACTTCTTTTATTTGCCTCTTTTGAGAATTAGGATAGTGAAATTCATCTTATTATATTCACCATTATTTTCATTTGAATTTAAACATTTTTGATTTGGGTTTAAAACTCACTACATGTCATTGTTTTTCTTGTTGCATTTAGCTGACCTAGTTAAATAAAGCATCATGAATTAATCATAGAACACAAATGTTACACAACCAGATCACCCTCACAAAATTAAATAACTAAAATCACTTATACAAGGCCCATTAGGATTTCATCACCTAATGGATAACCTTACCCTATCTAATGATCCCACTTAGATTTCACCATCAAGGGGAGGACCCGATCTATTCTGTAATGAAGTATAAACTCTAGATAGGTGGTATGTTCTAGCTAAGCAACCTAACTCAATTTTGGGACTATGAAGTGTGGGGATAAAGCCCTTATAACAAGCCACATACCTATTCTAATATATATTTTTGTTTAGCATTGAAACTAACCTAGAACCATCCTTAGACTATTCATCTAGTACCTATTTCACAAACCAATTTTACTCACTCACTTTCTAAGGATAAGCCATCAAGAGACTAAAATTAATTCCTATGAGTTAACACTTAGTGGTTGTATATTCCTTTTCTACTTCATTTTGTCTTCTAGATTTTTGAGTTATTGAGGACATTTCCCTTATCAATTTATATAATATAAGAATTTATACCTCTCAGATTATATTAACCTCTGGTTTCAATTTTTCTATGTGTCCTTTATCCTTACATAGACTTATTGTATTTTTTATTTTACCCAAATGTTTCCTCTAGGTTGCCAAAACCTTGGATTTTTTACCTTTCTAGATTCCACATTAATTGACATCAAGAAAGCCGTCAACATTGGTGGCCCTATTAGCTATCAACATCAGTCAGATAATTGATATTGATGACTGTGATTTTATAATTTTTAGCTTACTTAAAATAACAAGCTAAAATTACCTACCTACATACACTCAAACATAGTTTTTTGATGATCTAGCTCTAATATAGAGTCTAAGTCCTATATTTATCCTTTCTACATTATCTTAATGCATATCCAAGTCAAAATTCTTGTTGATTATGAAAGTTGGAAACCACTTCCACCTTCCCCTCTCCTTTTAATTTTACCATGGAGGATACTTTGGCTACAGAGAATACCCTTGTACTTACTAGTCCTAACTAGACCCCCCTTGTACCTAAAGGATATCTTGAATTTGTGAGATTTTTTTACCATAACATTGTAGCCCTTCAACATTATCTTACCATGAGCTGAAACCATAACACTACGAGAGAACCCCTTTATGGCATGCCAACTTCTTTAATGAAGATAACTATAGTCTCAATGGTTTCCACCATTCCATCTATGGTCACCCAAACCACTACTTCAAGAAGTGACCCAACCATAAATAACCCTCAAAATTCAACCACCCCAATCACTCAATCTCATCTTCTTAACCTAACTTCTATAGCATCCCCCTTAGCCTCACAACCATAACTGGCCCAACCAAGTCAAACACAATTGAAAAACTTGGTAGTGCCCATCCCATCAACTCTTTCACCCATAATTAAAATATTTTAAACTTAGCCTTTAACCCATATAACCATTCTAGCAACCCAACCTCTGGTGATGGCACCCAACCAAGGCATTATATCTAACTCCACAAGATAAGCCTCTTTTATTTATGCCCCAAAGCCAATGACTCATTACCAATATGTTGTATCTATACTACCATAACAAGGTGTCTCATATCCTACCTCAATCTCCCTTTAAGAAATTTATAACTTAGGGGGTGCTCCTCACACCAATCCTTCTCTTGATCTCATCAAGATGCTGATGGATAAGATGTCTAACCTAGAAATATTTGTGTTAGGTTTAAAGAATGTTTTATCTTATGATCAAATATGTAATGAACCCATCCATCCTTCTGTACCTATTCACCCCTACCTAAGTTAGTTCGACATACCTAAATTTACTCATTTCTAAAGTAAAGAGGACCCATAATAGCATTTATGAGCATTTTTACATGCTTGTTACCTAATAGGGCATGACGATGCATTATTTCTTCAAACTTTCCCTATGTCTCTTTTGAGTGCTACCCTATATTGGTATAGTTTCATAACCCATCACTCCCTTTTCTCATTTATTCAACTTTCTCAATTATTCTTGGACCACTTCTCTATTAATATTTCTAAAAATATCTCTATTACAGACCTTTATTTCATTAAATAGTTTGACGATGAGTATATCACTAACTTTGTCACTCATTGGAGAGGTTTAATAAATAATTTATCCTTTTCTTTACCTCAACCTGAGCTTATCAAGCATTTCTCAAGAGCATGTGCCAAACACATCTCTTCTACCCTCCATGTCTAGACTTTTTGCACATTTGATTAAGCTTTTACAATGGTGCAATAGTTAGAGATTTAGGGTATAGATGAAGATAGGGTTAAGTTATATAATAAAAATACTAACTCTAAACCTAATGACTCTTCCTCTAAACCCTCTTCTTCTAATAAAAATTCAAAAGGCTCTTCCAATGCTGTGGTGGTTAAATTAACTTCTTCTACCACAATTAACTATTTTAAGACATTCACCTCACAAAATCCAACCAAACAATTCTCACAATGGTATTAAAAAAGATAATACATTCCTATTAGAGAGTTGTACACTTCCATTTTGGATAAACTATTATAGCAAAGAGCTATTACCCTTCCCTAGATTATACCTCTTATACAGTTTGATCCCTCATATCCTATCCCAACTTGGTACAAGTAGGATGAGTTTTGTGGCTATCATCGAGTTAAAGGCCATAATTTTAACAATTGTAAAATAGTCAAAAATGTTATTCAAGTTATGCCTGATAAAGGTGAGCTTATCTTGGATAGCCCTAACATTCCTGTTAACCAAAGCATGGATGTGTTTAAATAGCCTTTTCCTAACCATTCACTCAATCAAACAAATTTTTAGGCCATGATAAAAAACTCACTTGATCACAATATTCATATAGTTAATAAGGTCTTCTCTTTACCTTTAGTCTAACCTCTCCCACAACTAGAGGAGCCTATATTACCTATTCCTCTTCCATGAGTAGAAGATATTGTTTCACCCATACATCTCCCACATGTTGAGGTGCCTCCTCTACATATCCTTTTACCATGTGAGGAACCCATAATTCTTGTTCTTATTATACCTATTTTTCCTATTCTCCTACCTTTAGAAGAGCATGCCAAGCCCACTCCCCATCTAACATGTTGAGGGAAGAATCATTACTATGCTCTACCATTTTGAAGATCCTTATTTTCCTACTTCTCCTCCACCAATGGATGATAATTCCCCATCCATTCCTCTTTCACATATAGAGGAGTCTACATTATCTATCCCTGCACTAATTAAGGGACCTATTATACCTACACCCATTGAACTAATTTTACCCCTTCTCTTACCAATATAAGAGCACACCTTGCCTATTCCTCATCTACATGTTGGAGAAGTAATCATACCCATGCTTTATCCACTATAAGAATTGACTTCACTAGTTCCTCCCCCACTCAAAGAGGACTATGCCTCTTCTCCTACCTCAATTAAAGAAGACCTGGTTGTGGTTCTTAATCATCATTGTCTTGAAAAAATAAAAGCCAACACCTTCCCTCTTTCCCAATCACCTAAGTCTTTTATAAAAGAAATTTTAAGGCCTATGACAACTTCATCTAAACCCTTCTCATGGTTGGTAGGAAATATAGACTTTTTTGACTCAAAAAAGCTAGACCACTCAACATTTTTTTACCAACTTAAATCTCCCTATCCTATGTGATAAATTTCATCCTCTACCACCAATCCTTTTGCCACCATTTACCCCAAGGTATTTGATAAAGCTATAACTTCTTCACTTGGACCATCAAAAGCTTATCCCTCTACATCAAAACCATCACCATCATGGGTATCTGCTACACTAAATCAAATCAGATATTTAGGTGTTCACTCAGTGTCTAATCTAATTCATCCATAGGTAAAGTTAGATTTGAATCCTTAATCATGAGTTAGAGCTCCATGGCCTAAACCAATGAATAATGCTAAGCTTCTTAGGCCTTGTCATTCTAGTCCTCCTTCACCGTCAAATTTTCCTTTAAACTCGGGACCCCATCCTTCCACTTTAGTTAGAGTGCTTTCTTTCCAAGCAAGACAAAAGGAAAACTACCTCATATTTTTCTTCCGCCACTTAGTGGCCCTTACACATCTAACACCTTGACACATGACTAAAATGGTGTCAACAAAACTAGTGGCTATGCCTTCACCCAAAAGGGTGCCATGAAAAACCATATCCATGCCTCTTAAATAAAAGGTGTCAACCCCTATTATAACAATAAGTGCTAGCCCACTAGAAGGATGTCAGGCCTCTCTGCTATGTAGTTGTTATAATCCTCCACCATAAACCTTCATCTAATCAAGCCTTATTAGCCTCTTGGACCAAAACCATCTTGGTTTGATGACACATAAGTTTGTTTATATCATCACTCACTTGGACATGATATAAAAAGTTGTAAATCTCTCATAGCTATTCTCCAACAACACTTTGATATGAACAACCTTTTCATTAAGGAGCCTATTTTTAATCTCCCTATTATTTTGTCAGTTGCCTCCTAAACTCCACCTACCATCTCACCTAAGTCTAAGACCAATGATGAGGTTGTGCCTCCTCCACCACCTTCTCTACCTATGCTCTATATCAATACAACTAATGTGGTGACATGGTCTCAAAATAAAAAGGATAAAGGTAAGGAAAATGCCACCACCCCTTGAGCTCATCCATTTTCAAAAGATGTTCCTCCACCAAATCCAAAGATCTCTACTCTTGGTGCCCCCAACCCACATCTTCATAAGTCATTGAAGCTCAATGGTGAAATAACTTCACCAAACCCCTATAAAGACGTCTTTATAAGAGTTAATCCAAAACTCATCCCAACACCATCAAGCCTTGATTAAGGCTTTACAATCCATTGAGGTATAACCCAATAATCCTCAACCTCTTGCATCATTAGTAGATTATTTTAATAATATTGCCTTGGTTTCCTTCAGTGATTCAAAAATTTTGATTCTTCATCTTGGAGACCAGGACCCTCCACTTTTTATCACCTTATATATCGATCAAACTTATGTCAAGAGATTCTTGATTGATGGATGTGATAGTATCAATATTATCTTTAACCATGCCTGTAAATAGCTATCACTTCCTAATAATTATGTGTCATAATCTGATGCGATACTCTATTCCTTTAATGATACTACAACAACTACTATGGGTACTTTAGTCTTTCATTACCATGTGGATCCTCATATAATCCCAAAACTCTTCTATGTTATCAAAGGAGAGTTTAAATACAATATATTTTTTATATGGCCTTGGATACATGTCATGGCATATGTACCCTTGAATTTACACTATTGTGTCAAATTCAAGAATGGTGGGCAAGTGCATGTTCTTCCCATTAACCCACCTCCTTTCAAAACATGCAAAATGAATTATCATCCCAATGATGCCCTCATTCCATTAAAAACATCTTCCTCTTTGCATTATATCTTTGAATCCTCAACAAGTTCAACTACCCTAGTTACTTAGATATTGATGACACAAATCCCCAATAAGGACCTCATGAAAGACACTATAAAACACCTTTCACTTAGATAATATCACTTTTTGACACTTGACATGTTCCATACTCCATAAGAGTATGAAAAACTTCACATGTACCCCAATTATGATCCTCATATTAAGATGGTCATCCTATATGGTCCCCTTAACCTTCAAACTAATCTCACATAATGGGGAATCAATCAATCTCCTATTATCAAAAATCCCTCCTCTTCACCATAGCCTTTTACCTATGACTTCTCCTTCTTAGGCAAACCTAGTTTTTCTCACACTTATCTTTATAGGTGCACTTGGTAAGGATTTAGGTTCGGTCATTATGAGTAGGGTGATCATACACCCATTGAATACCCCCTAACAAGACCATCAAAGATGCTAAAAAGTGGTATGGTGTGGGTTTCATTAAACCAATGAAAACCACCAAGGTCTCTCATATAGAGGAGCCACTCTTTCCTTCTCTATCCTCTCCTCTTCCCCTACCATCACCTATAGAATTAGAGGTATCCATACATCTTAATTTTTTTTAATAAATGCCATTCTTTTAGGACCCCTGACTTATCATCTAGGTGAGAAAACAATGTCCCTTCCTCTTGTTCACCTTAAAATGATTGATAAAGACTCTCCCACTATTAACACTATCCAATGTCAAGATGATGATGTTATTCTCACCTAGATGTGTGTAGATGATTCCTATATCCAATGATCACTCCCTTCTAAAACAAAAACTATGTTAAACTAATCAAGCATTCACATTAATCTACCCTCTCAAGATAACCCTTGAATCTTTAATATTGGCCAATCTATAGATTACCTTAAACAAACCAACTATACCACTTTCCTCTCGAATAATAGTAAAGCATTTTCTTGGTCTTATCATGACATGCCTGACATATAACCATCTATCATCACCCATAATATTATAACCAACCATGATGTTAATCCTCTTAAGTATAATTTTTGTAAGATGAACCCTCGTATTACTCTCCTTGTCAAAGAAGAGATCCTATGCCTCCTGTCTATTAACTTTATTCAACCCATTAACTATCTATAATGGGTTTTTAATATCATCCCTATCACAAAAGTGATAGGGAAAATCTAAATTTGCACTAAATACTATGATCTAAACCTCACTTGTCTAAAATATGACTTCCCTTTTCCAAGCATCGACCAACTTGTTGACCTAATGGCCGACCATGAGATGCTATCTCTTATGGATGGGTTCTCAGGCTACAAACAAATCCTAATTTCTTTAAAATATCAACACAAGAACACCTTCATCACCCCATGGGGGACTTTCTATTAATTATTCATGTCTTTTAGCCTTAATAATGTTGATGCTACCTACCAATGCACCATGACTTACATTTTTCATGACCTCTTACAAAAAATTATGGAAGACTATGTGGATGACTTACTTGGAAAGTATAAACATCACCAGGATCACTTAGCAATTCTCAAAATCATATTCAATCATCTCCTCCAATATAATGTTAGACTAAACCCAAAGAAATACATCTTTGGGGTCCTTTCAGGTAATATTTTAGGCTTCATTGTCTCTCTCTATGGTATCAAAGTCAACCCTGCTAAGGTTTGGGCAATACTAGAAATTCTTCCACCCATTAATCTCAAGTAGCTCATATCTTACAAGGAAAAATTTAGTTTATCTACCATTTCATCTCTCAGTTGTTAGATAAATGTCAACCTTTTCATCATCTAATTAAAAATGATGTCTCCTTCCATTGGAATATGGATTATTAGAATTCCTTTAATGCACTCAAAGGGTATCTCTTTTCTCCATCAGTTCTTATTCCCCATAAAGATGACCAATCTTTCTACCTCTACATTTTTGTAAAAAACCATTCCTTGGGTGCTATGATTACACATCGAGATGATCAACATAGAGAGAAAGTTGTTTACTACATAAGATGAATGCTTATTGATTATGAAACTTGGTATACTCATAGTGAAAATCTTTACCTCACATTGGTCTTCGTAGCTTCCAAACTTTTCCATTACCTTTTAAATCAAAAAACCTATGTTGTCACCCATACTAACCCCTTCAAATACATGCATTCTAAGTTATACCAAAACCAATGTATATCTTATTGTCTCATGCTCCTTGCTAAGTTTGACTTGGAATTCATCCAACAAAAGTCTACCAATGGGAAAATAATTACTGACTAGTTAGCCAATGCCCTTTTACTCGAAAACCAATCTTCTAACCTTAAATTCCTCAATGATTATATTGTAATGATATCCACTAATGACATATCCTTTCAAATGATGATGTTATTTTATGGGTCTAAATTTCAACTTAGTGGGGGTGTAGGGGTCATCCTCATCCCTCATGATGGTGAACCTATGCCTCTATCATTTAAACTAGATTTAAAATGTACTAAAAATATAGTTGAATATGAAGCTTTGGTTTTAGGGATTCAAATGGCCATTTTATTGGGCATCAAATCAATCAACATCTTTAGTGATTCCTAGCTAGTAATTAACTATGTTAATGGTTCCTACCTATGTAAAAATGAAGTTCTGTAAAGATATAAACATCATGTAGATGTGTTATTAGAATCATTCGGCCACTACCTCTTGTAGACTATTGCACAATCTAAAAACAAGTTTGTCAACATGATGGCTTACCTTGCCTTAGACATTCCATCCTCATCCTCTTCAAAAATTTACATCATTGTGCGTCACCTCACATTGGCATCTTATGTGTTAGCTAACATCCTATTTGTGGGTAATGTTGACTCTAATCCACATGACATCTGGTATAAATAGCTTATTTATCTATCTCACTTATGATATCATTTCATCCAACCTTCCTAGTAATGGGAGATGTGTTTTCATTAAAATTACTACTTTATACACTATGATAGGGGGCCTTCTCTACAAATGAGGATTTTATGGTCTCTTCCTTAGATGCCTCACTCATGCTGAAATCCCCTTTGCCATTAAGGAAGTCCATGATGGGATTTATGGGGGGAATTTCAGTGGGAACTCAGTTTCCAAACACATCCTTTGACTTGGCTAATATTATCCAACACTCAACTAAGACTATCAAGATTATGTTTAGTGTTGTGTCAAATGTCAATAACATGCTAATCTCCTTCACACTCCAATTCATGACTTACAAGTCACTAGAGAATTTTGGCCCTTTTCACAATGGAGTTTGGATCTAATTAGCGAGATTAACCCTCATTCATCTCTTGAACATCATTCTATCATTACTAATACTTAATACTTCACCAAGTGGGACAAGGCTATTCCTCTCATCTCCACTAAGGATAATAAAATTATCAACTTTATCAACTATCATATCATCTACTTTTTTGGTTTCCCCCATAAAATTATTATGTAAAACAATAAACCTTTCAAAAACAAGACTATCTAAAAGCTCTGTGATGCTTTTGAAATCAAATTAAGCTTCTTATCATTGCACCATCCACAAAAAAATAGATCGACAAAAGCTTATAATAAAACCTTAACCAAAATCCTCATGAAGTTAGTCAACAATGCTAGTAGGATTGGTATATGCACATTCCTTTCACCTTATGGGATTACCAAACTAGAATTTGAACCCCTATGAGTGCTATGCCTTTTTCATTTTTCTATGGGATAGAAGCATTCTTGCCTCTCAAGGTCTATATTCCTTTTCTTTGCATCTCTCTATAAGACATACTTACTAATGATGACATTCACCAAGAATGTTTGGTCCAACTTGAGCTACTTGATGAATTCCATCTAATATCCCTCAATCACCTCCAAATCTATCAAGAGCATATCAAACATACTTATAATAAAAAACTCAAGGAGTGATATTTCAATACTATAATCTCATCTTAAATGAAAATAAACATGTGACAAACATGGAGAAAATAAAATGGGGCAACTTTTCTCCTAATTGGCTTGGACTTTAAATTATAACTCACAAGTATAGCTCAAGAACCTATCACTTTTCTTCTCTCGAAGGCAAGCCAGAACCTGAGCCTTTAAATGATTCATACCTATGAACATTCTTTTATTAATCAAGTGACACTTCAATTTATGTCTAACTTGAGATCATCCCTTGAGCAACAATATTACATTCACCTCCCTTCCTCTTAATCCTTGTTCCTACACACTTAGTTAACCTTTCAAGTGTTATGGTTTTGCCTTCATAAAGGAAAACCTCTAAGCCTCTATAGTCCTATCCATGACTTGTGTGTGTGTGTGTGTGTGTGTGTGTGTATTTATACATATATACATACATACATATACATATATACACACATACATACATACATACATACATACATACATATATATATATATATATATATATATATATGTATATGTATGTATGTATATGTATAAATACATACATACATACATATATATATATAGATGCATGTATATATATATATATACATACATATATACATACATACATACATATATATATATATATATCATATATATATACACACACACACATATACATCTACATATATATATATAGATGCATGTATATATATACATACATATATACATACATACATACATACATACATATATATATATATGTATGTATGTATGTATGTATGAATACATACATACATACATACATACATATATATATATATATATATATATATATATATATATATATATGTATATATATATATGTATGTATGTATGTATTTATACATACATACATACATATATATATATATATATATATATATATATATATATATATATATATATATGTATGTATGTATGTATGTATGTATGTATATACATGCATCTATATATATATATATATATATATATGTAGATGTATATGTGTGTGTGTGTGTATATATGATATATATATAATATATATATATATATATGTATGTATGTGTGTGTGTCTTATATATATATATATATATATATATAATAACAAATTTTTGGATATATAGACAAATTATTATCTCTCAAGTCATGATTCTCAACATAGACTTCTCCCTTGAAGGACAACTACATAACTTCTCATTACTACTATAAATAGACTGCTCCCTTAAAGGATAGCTAGAAGAAACTTAGACCACTCCCTTGAAGGATGGCTAAATTAAGATTTTTTATCAAGGAAATAGTGACTTAGAATCTTCCCACATTGATTAGCTTCACATTACCTCAAGGTACTAACAACATCCCAATGAAGGCTTCCTACATTAATCAACCTACATAAGAAAAAGATATGAAAAAATTTAGTCATGAACTTGCCTATGGTAGCTCTCAGTTCACCTACAGAAGGGGCATACCATCCCCACTAAGAAGGTTATGCTACCCAAACACCCTAATTCCTTTTACCTTGTTCCCCTTTTACTCCCTCATAATCAAGGGAGTTTGAACTCACTTGACATAAGGTGATCATGACATTTCTCTACCAAATGAATGGTCAATACTATAACACATTAATGAGGCTCATACTCCCATGCTTATTCTTATGGTCATTATGGTCCTCACCAATGCAAGAGCATCACATCCATTTCTTTTTTATCACATGTTGATTTCTCTTTTAAGGCAGTATCTCATAACAAGATTCTCTTAACTTCTCACCTACCTACCAATCTCTATTCTTACATCTTAAAGATATCTATTTAAGAATAATATTAATTACATATCCATTTCAAGAAATGATGTTGAACAATATCGACAAACATCATGGTGTATTAAAAATACATTCTTCAATCATCACACTCTACTAACACTAATAAACCATTTTCTAACTAATTTATTTCATACAATCTCATGTGAAATGAAACCAACATAGCTTCCCTAAATAATAGTAAATTGAGAAACTATAAAATAAAACATCTCATTTTTAGCATACACCATTACATATATGTAAAATGCTAAAATAAAACCAACTGCTCAAATATGCATGTACCATCATGAATATGGGAAATGCTAGCATAACATAATAACTATCACTAACATAACCAAAAATAACATCACATAAACCTCATACATAATATACCATCATCATCAATAACATCTTACAAAACCAAAATCTCATACACACACACACACACACACACACACACACACACACACACACACACACACACACACACACACACACACACACACACACACACACACACACTAAATATAAATATACATCAATAAATTATATTAGTATCATCTCTCTCACCATACATCTATCAACTTCAGCTCACATGCCATAATATATATAACAAAAATCACCATACATCTAGCCCTTAGAATACTCAAGGTTATGGTCATGGTCATGAAGTGGTAGTATCATCACCATCCTCTACCTATTTATGTCTATATGAACTAGACATCATGGTGTGTATCTCTAATCTCTCCTTCTCTCTACCCTTATAATATCTCTAAATATATAGGAACTACCTGATGGCTCTCTCATAGTTACAATCTCATCCAAAGTAGTATTGTACCTCACTAGTGGTAAAATATATGGTGGACCCATCAAACCTACTATAAGACCTTGTGTTAGTCCTTATGGTGCAGGAGGGGGGTATCCTACCCTACTACTCTCAAGCCATCTTTATCTACTATCAGTTTAGTAACCTATCCATACAGTGTTGTCACCTATCTCTACAAAAATAAAACTTGCACCTATGTTACAGTCAACTAGGTTTGTAGTGTCATCATCTATCCTTATAGGACCAAAACCTATGCCTAAATTCTATCCCATGCCTACATAGATACATCCCTCTCTCTCACCACTCCCTATGAATTTATTCATGGTGTCCTCAGAATCACAAGGTGAAAACCTACCCACCACACTCGATAAGCCACTATACACCCCAGATCTATCACACCTAGGCCTGTTGGTAACTCCTCAAAATCTATCCCATCTATCTCTTGTGGAAATGGAAGGGGTGCCTCTATATCATAATTCTTATATTGAGGAAAATAAATAGGTACATCTTGTAATAACCCAAACTATCTCTTGACCCTGACCACAAGTATTATCTCTAACTCTCTAGCTTGCCTCCCCTTGACCCATATCATACTCTATAAGCCTACAAGCTACTCTACCTATCCTATAAATGTAGGATATGTCAAGTAGGGCCTCTAAAAAATATCTATATGAATCAATCCATTTATCAACTACCTATAATAATCAATATCCTACATGATGCCATCTACTCATCTGTGCCATGCTCTCTCTCCATCATCTAAAACCAACCCTAAAACTAATCAAAATCATGACTGGTAGCCCCAGTCACCATGTCACCATAATGTACTTGTATACCCAATAATGAAGTAAATGCCTAACATAAATACTAGATCACCATAGAAACCTCACACCCTATAACTCCCTATATAGTTGTGTAAGAAAATATGGTCCCCGTGTGAAGACTATCCACTGCTCAAACATCTATGCCAAAACTCTGATCATCATAATATGGAATCTCCCTCCATCCATATCAGGTAGTGAATACACTATATGTGTATCATCATCAAGATAATTAATGATGCTGATCCTCATTGGTAATGTAAAGTGGCTCATATTTAAAGCTCATCAAATGATAGGTCACCTTATTAACATGCTCCCCAAACAATGTGGACATATGAATATCAGGATCCTCCATCAAAAATGAGAAGAGATACTCAACCTAGAGTCCTAATCATAAAATATTATATACATCTTCTTACATCACTATCAATTCTCTAGTAGGCAGATGGAAGGTGTGTGTCATCCCACTTGTTTATCAAGGTTGTCATCAAGCTAACATCTCATGTAACTTTGCAATATCATTTCACTCCTCCTAACCCTATAGCTACCATGTGTTCCCACTCATCCATGGTGACATCCCTCCTCATCCTCATTAGTAGTGTAGGTAGTTCATCTCATTATGTCAACTCCTACCTAGCTTACATCTACACACACAAAATCACTCCATCAAGCCACATACTTTAATTTATAAACCTCCTCTTTTAATCCCTTTCCCTTTGGGAGAACTATATTGGCCTAAGGACATTATCTGGACTATGTAGGTAGCACTCAATAAACATGGGGTTTTCTAAGGCTAGTTCAACTATCTACCCACATAATTATTTATCCCATTCACCCACTTAAACTCTAGGCCCCATGACCTATATCTTAAACCCTAGGCTAACTAGCCTATTCTAAACCTTTAGGTCCCACATCTTATATCTTAAACCCTAGGCCAACTAGATTATTATAAACCTCTAGGACCCATGGCATATATCTTAAACCCTAGGCCAAACTACCTATTCTAAAAAATATAGACCCTATGCCCTATATCTCACACCCTAGGCCTAATGGCTTATTTATAACCCTAGGTCACATGGCCTATTTTAACCTACTTTTTCTTAACCACTTGCCTTAACAATTTTAACCCATATATAACCCCATTTTTCCTTCCCTTTTGGAGACATACATTGGTATGAGGCCCTAATTAGAGCTGTGTAGGTAGTACTCAGTCGATATGGGTTATTTTAAGGCTAGCTTGGCCATTAGCATAGTTCACTAATACACATATACAAATTCTACTAGGGATGTATAATTATCTCTAGTTCTTCCTAAAATTACCCTTTTGGGTTTTAAATTGACCAACATTAGTTATATTTTGATTGCAATCAATCTTATATGCCAAAATTAGGCACTGGTTATTAGCTAACATCAGTGCCAATTATGGTTGATGTCAGTAGACCCAATTAACATCGGTGATTGGTTCAGACCTAGGGTTTAATAACTCATGCCCAAAATTTAGGATTTTCCTCAAAATCTACACCTTACCCCCCACAAATCCACCCAAACTTGCCCTACCCTTACCCCATCCACTACCCCTTTAATTACCCTCTCTCCTCTCACACATTCACATTTCACCTAACTAATAAATTATGATCAAAACCTAAATTAAATTAATAATCAATAGATCTTACCTCATCTCTCCATCTCCTCTAGGATGGAATGACTAACACTTATATTAGAGTGCCTCCAATTAGGTCCCCTCATACCTCTACCATCTCTATCCACATTAATGCTCCCTTGGTCACACCATGGCCCACCAAGTGCTAAATCACACCCTCAATCTCACACACTCTTCTCAACCAATCACTTATTACCAACTCACCATAATAGGACAAGCTCTAGATGTTTTATACTACATGACACTCAAAGATCTAGTTTCCTCCAATCCAATGTCATAAATGAATTTTGGTGGGCTACCAAACCCCTTTTATTGAGTTTGGTCACCCACCAATGTTGGTAGTCCTACCCTAAGGTGTTGATGTTGGCATACTTGATATTAACATTGGTGACCTAACAAATATCAACCACCTTAAAATTAGGGTCTAACCCCAACCACCATAGTTTAAAAAACCACCCTAATTACATGTGTTTAGTGGTTCACATAGACTCCTTATGGGGAAAATTAGAGATCATGTATATCTTCCCACCCATGACAACCAACCTTGGAGATCAATTAATTTCCACCCATGACAACTCTAACTAGAGATCATAAATATTTCCTTAACCAATAACCCTTTTGATCCAACCTTACCTTGATTTTTTGACTGCTTATGCTACCATGTTATAGTTGTCTATTATACGGACACATATATATCAAGTGTTTTTGGATCATGACCTTTCTAGTTCTATCACCTATAACCCTTTTTATTTTCCAAGAGCACTTCCTACCTCAGATACCTAGAACATATAGACCACTGGAGCTACAAATTTGATCATTTTAACCCTATTAGCTATCACTAACAAGCTATGGTCTAGTTATTTCTATCTAATTCCTCCTCACCTTTACCTGTTATTGATTGTGTTGACTATAACTACTAGTAGTATATGTGTAAGCAATGATGTTCTCACATTCAAACTCACCATCTACCCATCAACTCACTACCTATCAAAATGATACCTAATTTTATATTCCCCTTCATCAATTCCCATTTTTAGGGGGAATATCTCATCCCATTCTTAGAGCATCTAACTCCTATTTTTGTCTCATAACTTGTCAATACAAGTTACAAGACAAAAAGGGGAAAATGTAGACACTAGAATTATGTCACACACTTGTGTGACTCCTTGTGTTGAAACCCCCCTTCATCCCCTTTTAATAATTAACCTTCCTAACCCATGTTTTCACCTTAAATATTTTATTATGTTAATTAAAATCCACTTATGCCACCTCACCTAACCACCTCATCCTAAGACTAATTCTTACCCTCTAAATCACCTTTAGACTTAGTCTCCTAATCATAACTACCTATGACTTGTTCTCACCCATAAAATACATTCCTAATTAACTACATTCTTCATAAACCTTACATTTTTACCATTATATAACAAACACCACACTTGGAAAGAGAAGGAACAAAAAATGGGCTAAACATATCCCTTTTACCTATTCTCATGCTACCGATATCAGTCAATCCTCAACTGACATTGGTGGGATCACCAACATTATTTAATTAAGAAAAATTCCAAGTTGGTATTCATGTCAAAAAATCAATGATTCACACATAGGCTTTTGGCAATCAGAGCATCCTATATCACTCTTGACATCTAGGCTTACCATTACTCTTCATAAATTGATCTAGAACAGGTATTGATACATTGCACAAAGCTTGAACTATTGAGGACCAATAACATAACTTGTTATTTTTATTCACCCATATATTCACCAAGCCTTATTAGAGTCATCTATTCAGTAGTCACAGTTCACCCATTTCACTAGCTAAGTATATCTCAGTGTTTTGTAAACCTTTAAATAGTAATTTTATAATTAATTTACATTATACTATTTATTGTTTCATGAACATTGACTCCTTCAATAGAGCATTTGTAAATATCCCCACCCATTTTCTCTTTGCACCCACATACCAACCCTCTATCCAAACTCACTTGAGTCTTACACCACACCCCTAATGACACTTCCCAACCTCACAACCTGAACATACTCCCATTTGCCCTCTTGGGAAAATCCTTCTCTAACTCATTCTAATACTACTACCCTCCCAATTGACATCAATGACACAAAATTACATCGGTCCTTTAACTGACATTAGTTACTATGTTTTCTAAACTAGCAACCTTAAAACCACCTAACAACCTTCCAAAAACATAGACCTAACTTATCATCCTACTCTATATTATCTTCTACTATACTTAGATTTTATAACATGGTAAATAGAACTCTCTCTCTCTCTCTCTCTCTCTCCTCTCTCTCTCTCTCTCTCTCCTCTCTCTCTCTCATCTCTCTCTCTCTCTCTCTCTCTCTCTCTCTCTCTCTCTCTCTCTCTCTCTCTCTCTCTCTACTCATGTTTATTTTAAAATTTGTTTTAAAATAGTATATTTTCATCCCAAGGAAGTTTTATGCTTCCTAGAATAAGTGCATAAGCTTGGTATTCTACACATATCTCCACTAACAACTATTTTTTGTAGTGTTTTCTTATCTACATGTGTTTTCCTTCCACATCCAAAGATGGGAATCTATAAAAGTCTAGAATGGTTTGCACTTATCCAATTTTTAATCACTTATCCCTAACTCTCTATCTTTTTATTTATCTCTTTCTTTCAATGTAAAATAAGATCAAAACATAGTGAAATAATCACCTCCCTTAGGATAGTTGACTTTCAATTTTATCTCCCTTTTCCCTCACAATAATAGGTGTAGTAGTGATCTATAAGTAGTACATCAAGGGAGCTAGACCTATGTATATATTAACCTCATTATTAGGCTACCCACAATGTATATGTGTTTTAATTATTCCATTTGGATGAGGAGAGCTGAGACTTCTCCTCAAAGTGTGAAAATCCAAGTGATAATGTTTTTTTGGCATGCCTAGTGGAACTCTTAGTCAAAGAAGTTGAAATATTTTAGGTGTTGTCTTTCAACACATCAGCCTTTATAGGAATCTATCTAAACATCAATGGTGAATCCAAGATTACATTAGATGGTCAAGTAGCCTAGGTATTCCTTTTGAAGATTGTTGATAATAATTCCTTGTGTTCCTACTTCCTAATGAAGTGTCATGGATACTTTTGGTGTTGAGTTTTATTCTACATAAGTTGGTGAGGTATATCAAGATTATGGAAATCATTATCAGCCTTGGTATGATCCTTACTATCCTATTTATGATCCTGATATAACTCATGATCAAGTTGGTAAGGATCATATTAGAGCTGGTAATACTCCTCTTCAAGAATGCTATGATGCTAATAAAAAAGAAGATGAGGACTTGTGGTAGTAGTTTGAAAACATTTTTAATGAGTTTGAGTCTCTTAAGGGGTATACAATTTATTTATAACTAATTGGATGTGACGGTTACACTCCTCTTCAAGGAGGCTATGATGTAGTCAAAAATGGAGAAGGTATCTTTAACACTCAAGTGAGTATGCAAAGAAAAAGCAATTTCTCAAATCTATCCTTTCAAGAAGCATATCCATTCTATGATGAAATGTTTGAAATCATAAAAATCAGATATCATCTTCTCAATAAGTTGGGAGAAACACGTAAACTCTTGAAAGATAGAATAAGCTTATATTAGCCTTAATCTTTTAAGGAACAAGAAATTACCCCTCTTGAATCCATGCCTACCAAGAAGATACAATTTGATCATGAGATAAAGAGTAGGCAACATCATGAGTTATGTGTACAAATTCAAGAGGAATAAATTTACATTAAATACCTACTTAAGGGTGATCTACCTAAGAGTATATCAAGTAAAGTATTAAGGAATAGGTTTGGTCTACCAAGCATCCAATTCAAAAAGCAATATGCTTAACACTATAACTAAACTCATGAAGAAGAAGGTTAAATAAACTTTATTTTTGATCTTAAAAGTGGAGGTATGATTAATTGTTGAGTTGTACATAGTGGATAGTTTTCTAATTTCCCTAATGCTTTAAGCACATCTGTGTGTGTGTGTGTGTGTGTGTGTGTGTGTGTGTGTGTGTGTTGTTAGTTTGTATACTATATTTTATGTGTCCTTTATTTTATGTGGTTGAGGTAGTCAAGTGTTATTTTATTTATCAAAGCTTGTGGTCATGGTCAAAGGTCTCCTTTTTTTGTTTTATCCTTTAGATAACTCCTTAAGCCTAATGGACTAATAATTCTATTGATCCTTAGTATAATAGGCATATTACCCCTATGAGTCACTAATTTGTTGACCAAATTTGACCATACAGGGTAAATTGGGACCCCTATAGGTAAATAATTGACTTTTTAGATGTTTTAAGAGTTTATTATTATGTCATAGGGTGTATTATAATATATTTTATCTACTTTAATGTCATCTTAGCCCTAGTCTTAATCTAGTTAGTCAATATATCATTTTGAATCATTTTAAAGGTCAATAATAGAGCATTAAATGAGTTATACAACCTCCTTGGGAAATGTGAAGGTTATAAAAGGTTATTTCACATCCCATGTGTCCTAATAAGTCTTTATTAACTATTACTAACTAGAAAGTTATAGGTTTTTCAGAAAAAGGGGTAGTTTTCTTGAAAGAAATGAGCATTTAATGAGGTGTATAGAATTATACAAACTCCTATAGTTAATGATATTTCAAGAGTTTACCTTGGTATTAAATAAACTTAATTTAGTGATAAATTTTATCATAAACTTTAATAAATTAAGAAAACCACTTTTCTCTTCTTCTACTAGGCTTGGCAAGTAAGAATGGCCTTTAAGTTCAAACTTGGTATGGTAAACAAGAGATGTTTTAGATAAAATGATCTTAGGGGTGGCTTATACACTTAATCATATTAAATTTTATGTTTTTTTTCAGATGAATGGTGGTATTTTCTTTATGAACCATTCCTAAGAAGTTAGAATATCTAATTTGCTTCCTAATCTATGCACCCTATAGGTTTTGTTATATTTTTAACAGGTCCATAGAATCCAATTTATGATGTTGACTATATAGGATGTTGTATCTCTTATTAAATTATTTCCATGCTTGTTTTCATGATTTTTAAAGTTCTCATGGACTAATTAGTTTAGTTTTCAACTTGATGATCCACGTAGAAAGGCAGTCACGTTTACTACTTATAGAAGGCTATATTATCTACAAGGGATTAATATGAGTAGGATATGGTGATTTACATGTTCTAATTCCATAAATAAAACCTAATTTTAATGTTAGACCTTCCAAAATCAAACCTTGTCTTCTATACCTAGTCTTGTCATACTCACAGTCAACTTTCTACCTTCTCTTAGTTATAGTCATGTTTTTTAGCTTTAATCATGCTTATAGATGAAGAATGGAGAATATTAAAGGTTTTTTTTCATGTTATTGTTTTTTTAATATTCATATTATACCCCCAAGTAGCACTAAAATACCTTGATGATAGTCAATGATATATCTATACACAGGTAGCCATGAATGAGCATACATAGGTGCATATAGAAAGGTGCAACATTGAAATAAGTTATTGACACTTGTTTTAGATGATTTATAATGTGAAGAGTTTATTTTAAGGTATGTATATAATCCTATAACCCATTAAAGGACAAATAATATTCCCATTACACCAATCCTACTCACTGCCTACAAGTAACTTAACATGCACCTACAAGTGCCCTCATAAGACTAAGAATGTTAAAAAGGATAATTTGATCTAATTATGGCCCTGAATAATGGAGAGAGTCTATTTGAAATATTTTTTATATAAATAAATCTCATTAAATTTCAAATATAATGCACATTTCTCATATTCATAGTATTTGCCTGTACATCAGAATATCCACCTATAGGTGGAAATAACAAAAAGCCAAGAATGTTGATTATGGAAGATTTGGTATGATTGGAAGATTCCATAAAGTCTTTGGGATTGATTGATGGTACGAAAAATATTATTGAATCCTGAAGTGGATAAGTTAGAATGAGAAACCATGATCATGAGGTGAGTGTGTATTAAGAGACACTCTCTCAAAAAAGTTAAAATAGAGGTCTAATTTTTTTTGTCAATATCATATAACATAGATATCAAGAGTTTGATATATCCTAGTGACTTCAACTTGTAGCCTCTATATAGGAGAAGGAATATACAATTTTTTTTAGGGTATATGATTAATTGAGGATGGTAGTTGAGTACCCCAAATTTCCCATTTAAACACTAAATTTCCTCACTATTATCCACATAATTTGAATGATTGAGTTATCATTGTTTCCCAAGGTGATAGTGTATAAGACTATTTTCATGATAGATAGTATAAAATGATGAAAAAAAACCTAATTATGTTCAAGGTATATCCATAAAATTCAAGATAAAATATATGATCCTACATGTCTACCTATAAGTTTCTTTTCATAACAAAATGTATACCTATAGGCTGGCTATGGGGTTATCATGGAGTGGACGAGATAGCCTTGATGAAAGACTTCTTTCCAAGCATAAAATGAAAAATTGTAGCTATATATGGTGTTTATAACTTCATGTAAGATTTCAAATCCATGAAATAAGTCCTAAGTAAGGTAAAAAAAACACCTAGAAGAACCCACATAGTCAACTGTAGTTGAATATGAGGGGTGAAGAGTAGAAGGATTGAGTGTCTTGAAGTGGCTAGGCCTAAAATCCAAATGGAGAGTCACTTAAAATTTTCACATGAGGTGATCATTATAACATATTATATAATTTTTTTGGGGTTATTGAAAATGTTTCTAATCTATTTTTATGTAGGGGAAAACATCAAGTATCCATTTTTGGCTCAAAGGTAACATTAGGACTATGTAGATGAAAGGAATGACTTGATAGTTTTGAATTCTTACATATCCTATAAATATTTTCATTTTCATAAAGATATAAAAATTTGGAGGTGTTTACAAGGGTCCTAATCTTTGTTTTTGTGAATTTTTTTTGCAACTTCAACATCCCATTTTTATGAATAAAGCTTAAGAGCCTATGTGTCTTAAAACCCTTGCAAACCCCTGGATAAGGACCCAATTAGCAAGATGATGGTGGAAGGATATATAAGTGGGGTTAAGTTACCATTAAATTTATTTAAAATTATATAATACTCTCTTATTCTCCTCCCCATACTTTTAGATTATATAGAATTATATGGATGGGGTATAAAACAAGGTATTTTTGACTATTTTGTGCATTGTGGAGGTTATAGGATGTTTAAATATATGATATAAACATTGGAATATATATTGATACTTAATATAAATCCACATATACATTTAATTAATTTTAAAAACTCCTAAGTTTTCTAACAAAATATCTCATCTCAACTAGTCAGAACTGATATAGTGAACATGGTAGTGAGAAAGGTGAAAAAATTCAAGTGGTTTGATTTTAAGGTATTCCTAATTCATATAAGGACATGGATGGTATTGAAACATATATTTCACCCATTTTTTTATTTTAATGTGAAAATAAATCCAAATTTGAAGATAAGTGTGAAAGGTATGTGAAATGGGAGTTTCTTTGATCACAGGCAATGATGGCTCACTTCCAGAAGATTCCAAGTAATTAAAATGAATGGATAGGAATGTATGAAAGACTTACCTCTAATTAAAATCATTATACTTATGCATATTTAGTTTTTTTATGTTCAAATAGGGCTAAATCATGAAAGTAAATTTTTGAGCCAACAAAAGGAATTCCATGCCACTATTCATGAGTTTCATGACTTGGAAATCCACTTGTCTCATCCAACCTTGCATGGTACGTTTCACACACTCTTTTAATTAAAAATTAACTCATTCTCTCATCATGATAATTGACCTTGTGACCTTTGGACTTATTTATTCTCCTTTCTCTCTCTCTAGTTCTATAAGAACTAACCATTTTGGCCTTTGTAAATCATGCTCCACTTGAGTATGTAAAATCCCTAATTATTTTCATACCATGGATCGATAAAGACTACTAATTTTAACTCTTCTATGACTATTAGTAGTGTGTTTTTCTTGGATGATTGATCTTTCTTAGTGATGAATCTTGTTTCCTTAACTTGTTATCTCATTATCTCACATATTTGTAGTTTAAAAGCTTCTTCTTGTAGGTCATGTGAAGTGTTATATGAAGTGTCAATGGTTGATTGAGTTATTATATTCACTAGTTCCATTAAAGGATTCTTATCTAGTCCTCATATCCTAAACATTTATCACAATCTCATAATGAAATATTGATGTGAGAAAATTTAGATTAGAAACATGTATGTTTAGTTAGTCTCATGGTCTCATGTGTGACATATGTGACATATAGTTAGTTGGTAGTCATAAACTAATTTTGTGTATCATCTCCCTTCTGATAGTTGAATTTAATTTTTCTCTCCCTTTTCCCTTATAAGCATAGGTTTAGTAGTGATCTACAAGTGGTACATCATGGGATCTTACCCTATCTAGATATTCACCTCATTTTTAGGCTACCCATAGCCTAGAGGTGTTTCAATTGTGACACTTGGATGAGGAGAGATGAGACATCTCCTCAAAGGGTGAAAATCCAAGTGACAACACTTAGTTAAATATTGTTGTCCTTTATCATCCTTTATATAAATCTTTGTAGAATTTGCTTAACGTACAAGTATAATAATTTTTTATTAAAATTATAATATTGACACATCATATTTAAAACAAGATTCAAATCTCATAAGATGGAATTACCAAGAGTCAGGACAAGGTCATGATTATAAACTAGAGAACCTCTACTTTCATTAGAATTTCATAGGAGAACTAGGCAGGATAAAGGTAAACATAGACTTTCAAAGTCTTTGCCAACTTTACCAATTTAGAGTGTTCCTATGTTCAATCCCTATCAAGGTATGTCTTGGATAGGTGGTTCCTCAATCAATGTAATAGGTGTGGTACAAGACCTTCCTCATAATCCTAAAAAGTATTTGACAACATTTAGTCCTAACAATATTATAACTATTGAGGAACACATTAAGAGTTTTAAATATGCATTAAGATTGTGAATCAAAAATATGTAACATGTATACTATTCAATTTCAATTTTAAAGATGTTAAATATGAAATATTTATAAACCTCCCTAGAAATTACATTACTAGTTGGGTTTATTTTAACAATGTCTACATTGACTAGTTTGGTAAAATCATTAGTCCTTGTGTCTTATACAAGTAATTCACCACAGTGAAAATGGATATAAATGAGCCCATAAGATCCTTAAATGATAGCTTCCAAAAAAAATTTATTAGGACCATATATCCTTATAGCTTTGATGAGACTTTAGCCTTGGAAATATATAAGGATGCCTTAGATCATATGAATTTTGTGTTTATAAAGAGATTTGTTTGACCCATGACCACATTAGCTTTAGCTTATGTTGAGGATATGATCATTAATGACCAAATGAAACCCCAAGGATAATTAGAATACTCCATTCCCAATGCTAATCCACATTTACCCATTATAAATGTTATTCTCAATGCTAACCAAAATGTTCCTTCCTTAAGCCAAATTCTAGTCCTAAACCAACTACCTTTGAGACATGTTCATCTTACTCATTGCTTAAGATTATTGAACAATGCTACCTATGGATCTCATCCATAGGATAAAAAATCTAGAGTGCATAATACTAATACTCAAGCTCATAATTAGGGGGGCTCAAAGAATGAGAGTGATTATATCCTCAAGATGGTTTGAAAGCTTATCATTGACTTCCTTAAATTGAAAAAGCAAGTGAGCAATACTGGAGAAAGATCTAGTAGTAATTACTCTTTTCAAAGGTTTAATAGGCCCACCAATATATTTTATAATGATAGTTACAATAACAAGAATAATGAGCCATTTTATATCATAAATGTTCTTGATATAAATCTTATTGATGTTGTTTTACTTAATTATTTTAGGGTTCATTTCACTTATAATAATGGGAAAATTGATTGTGTTGAGTTTTGTAATGATTTTGAAGCCTTAAAAGAAGAATTAAATACTTTTTAATTTGTCCCTAATAATTATTATGATGTAGGTACATCTGGTTCCTCAAGATCATCTAGGTCTGTTGATTCAACTCTCATGGTGGAGATATTTGAGTTCCCTTTCCAATAGGATAATGAGGTTGAGGATATTCCTAAAGAGATTCATGTTTTTTAGAAATTTTTGAATAAGACTTATATTTTAAGAAACTAGGAGTAGAAGAAACCATTGACCACTTCAACTCCTCCAAATAACTTTGAGACTCTTCCTGATACTACCTTAGATAATAATCTATAGCTTACTAAAGGAAGTAATTCTAAACCCAATGATGATACATCTAGCTCTTCCAATAGGACTAGGTATAACATAATAAAGGAAATGAAGAAGATCAAGGATAATATTAACTTGCATGAGTTGACATAGATAAATAAATAGAGGGATCTATTGTTAGAATATTTGTCTAAAAACCCTAGTAAGTCTCAAAAGTCTACACATGATAATGTTACAATACAAAAAATTAAGGTAGATATTCTTCCTTTCCTACTTAAAATCAAGATATTTGGTAAGAATATACATAATTGTTTGTTATATTATGGTGTATCTGAAAATATTATCCTTAAGGGTATTTATGAATAATTAGGTTTGACTCTTATTAAATTTGATAGAGTTGTAACTCAGTTATATAAATCAAGAATTAAAGTTATTGGTGAATTGTTAAATGTTCACATGTAGATTGCCTCAGATCTAAGGATCCTATAGTTCATTGATATCCAAGTGGTGGGCATCCTTGATGCTTATGGGATGTTGTTGAGAAGAGAATGGACTAGGATCTTGAATGGTTATATGTCAACAAATTGTTCACATATGTGGTTTCCTTGGAAGGGACTTCCCAACCAAATCAAGATAGAAAGAGAGCCTAAAATGAAGCATATGATCATTGAGTACAATTCAATCAATGAGATGGTCAAAATGGTTAACTTAGATCTTAGTGTTTACACTCTTGACACCACAAGGGTATGTAACTCTAAAACTTCTCATAATTTGCTTAGATTATGGATACTTTATTTTTATGGTGCTAGATACAAATAGGGATCTAGATTAGGAGTGGTGTTAATCAATCCCATTAGGAAAGGATATAATGCCTCTTAAAAAATTTAACTCTCATGTACCAATAATTTGGTTGAGTATGAATCACTTATTCTTAGATTATAATTTGCAATCAAGTATGAGGCCAAAGAACTATTAGTTTTTGGTGATTTTTAACTAGTGGTTAATCAGGTCAAGAGTAAATATCAATGCAAATTACCCTATCTTAAGAAATAAAAATTAAGTGTATGTGACTTAATCGAATGTGTTGATTCTTTTAACATTATGTCAACCCCTAGGAAAGAAAACAATGTTACTAATGAACTTGCTTTAGCTACAACCAACCTTATGCCTAATCAAAGTTATAAGTTACAAAACCTTAAAATTGAGTTAATCCCATGTACCTCAGTGATATATAATGTCAACCAATTGTAGGTATTTAGTGATGATTAGCAAATCATGTACTTCTTGACTAGTTTAGGAGTATTTGAGGATTACATTATTAATGAAGTCAATCTCTTTGATGATGAGAACATTGAAAGTAAACTTGATGACAAGGTCATTAAATTGAATGAAGATAGGATCCCAAAAGGCATGATAGACTTAAATAGACTCTTTGATTTTAATATACTAGTTGAGGCTACCAAGGTTCCCAAAGTAAGTGGAAAGGATTATAATTCAATGATCTTAGATTTCAATGTTAACCTTAATTGGATAATATTGGTATAGCCTGTACAATCATTGAGTCCAAAGTATACAAGGAAATAATGAAAAAATATAAATATATCACATTATGGTCCTATAATGACCTAAATATATTTTATCTCAAGGTCATAACTCATACCATACCTTTAAAAGAAAACTGCAAACCTTTCAGACAAAAGCAGACACATGTCAACCTGATCTTAGAACCACTACTATACAAAGAGGTCAATAAGCTCTTATATGCCAAGATTGTGTTTCCCATTAATCATTCCACTTGGGTTGCTAATTTAGTCCTAGTCTAGAGTAAAAATAGTGAAATCAGATTGTTTATTAATTTTAAAAATCTAAATAGAGAATTTGATAAAGATAATTACCCCCTACCTTCTCTTGACCAAGTAATATAAATTGTTTATTATTTTTCCATTTGGATTGATAAATGTAGGTGAAACCTTCCAAAGGGATATGAATAAGTATTTCCAAGGTATTGTAGGTGAGTTAATTATTATATACATGGATGATTTGACTATCTTTTCTAAAAATAGGTAGGATAATATTATGCACTTAAAACATGTATTTGAAAGATGCAGAAGGTATAAGATCTCTCTCAACCCAGAGAAAAGTATTTTATATGTTATTGAGGGTAAACTATTAGGACATGTTATCACTAAGGAGGGAATCTCTATAGAACCTGATAGAGTAAATGCAATATCTAATATAGAGTCCCCTAATAGTAGGAAGGAATTAAAGTCATTCTTTGGTAAAATAAATATTTAAGAAAGTTTATTGTTGTTCTTACAAAAATAGTGAAACCTTTGAATGACATGCTAAATAAAGAGGCTAAAATCACTCAGAATAATGAGATGAAGAAGGATTTTAAAGACATCAAAAAGGCAATTGGACAAGCCCCTACACTAATAAGTCCATACTTCACCAAATATTTTTATATTTACTCCTTTGCTTCATATCATATAATAGCCATAGTTTTAACTCAAAAAATGGATGGATGTGAACACCCAGTAGCTTTTATGATCACTAACCTTAAAAATGGTGATTTAAAATACTCTTTAATTGATAAGCAAGCATGTGCTTTGGTCAAGGAAGTAAAAAAATTAGGAATTATCCTTAAAAATAAGGTGCATGCCCTTCTACCAGACCCTACTACCAAGTTCATGCTAATTCAAAACAAACTAGGAGAAAAGAGAGTTAAGCGGATGTATGTGTTTCAGGAATATGACATTCAAATAAAGATTACAAAACTAGTAAGGTGCCAAGGTTTACTTTATTTTATTTCCAATATTAATTCCAAGCTAAGTGTCATTTAGGTTGAACAACAAATTTTTTATTCCAATGATTGGTATGATTGTTTTATCCATCTATTGATCAATGGTACTTATCCTATAGGGTTGACCAGGGAGTAAAGAAGAGCTCTAAGACTCAAGGTATCCCATTTCCTAATTAAAGATGGAGTACAATACAAAAAAACATTGAAGGAATTTATCTTATATGTGTGTCCAAGGAAGAAGCAACTGATATCATGAGCACTTTTTATGAGAAGCTAGGAAGTGGACATCCATCTGGAAGAACCATAGCCCACAAAATCCTTAGAGCTATTTACTACTAGCCTACAATCTTCAAGGATGGTCACATACATGTGAGAGAGTGAAACTCATGCCAAGTCTTCAAAACCAAGGAACCTAAAATAGATATACCGCTAAGACCATTAATGGTTGATAAACTCTTTGCCCAATGGGGGATGGATTTTATGAGGGTCATAAACCCTAATTCCTTTGATGGTCACAAGTACATTCTAACTATTACTAACTACTACACTAGATAGACTGAATTAGTGGAAACTAAATAGTGAAGGATCAAAGAGGTGATCAATTTTTTAGAAGAAAACATATGCACTATATTTAGGAAACCTATATCTTTGGTCTATGATAATGAATCTACTTTTATATCCATAGAGATGATAGAATGGGAATATGATAATAGCATCATTCTGAATTTCTCATCCAACCATTATCCTCAATGTAATGGATTATTTGAGTCAAAAAATAATAACTTGATGAAGGAAATAAAGATTATATAACAGACAAACCTAGAACGTGGCATAATCTACTCAACTATGTATTATGCATAGATAGAATAAAAGTTGAGCAAGCTCTTAAATAAATACCCTTCTTACTAGTATATGGCCAAGAACTCATCTCCCTATCACCCTAAAGATACCAACATAAAAATTCATGAAAGATTACATGGAGGATCATGAATTTGAAAATTCAAGGTTGATAGACATTATTCAGAAGGAAGATGCCAAAAAAGAGGCTTTTGCCAATTTTAGCTGACACCAAACCATAGTTAGGAGATGGTTTGATAAATGTTCAAAAATTAAGGTGTTTAGGCAAGGATAATTAGTTATTATTTGGTAAAAGGAATATAAACATAAGGATAAACATGGAAATTTCACACATTTTTGGATATGTCCCTACCAATTAACTAAGATACTTAGAGATAACACCTTCAAGCTAAAAAACTTACAAGGAGCAGAGTTCACACTTCCCACCAATGGGCAATACCTCAAGCACTAATTCTATACTATCCCACTTGGGGTCTTCATGTAATGACTATAAGAATAGTTAGATTTCATGTAGGTAGGTTATATTATTTCCTTTTTGTTCTTTCCTTCACATCCCTTGTTTGCACATATGTTTGTATATATTTATTTATTTATTTCCTCATTTTTGTTTGTCTGCTTTTTGTTTAGTGTGTTTTCTTTCTAAAATTTATTAATTATTCCCAATAAGTCCTTTTGTATAATTCATTAGCTCAAGATTCATATGATTTCTCAAATAAACCTCATAGTTTAGAATTCTAGGTATGTTTTCCAAGCATTATTTGATCATAGATTATTGAAATATGAGCTTAATGTTATATTTTATAGAAACTAGTTAAGAATAATGAATAGGTTAATTGATCCTTATGATTACAAAATATGTTTTGATCTAAGTTTGGTTCTAATATGGATCGCACATGTAGGATGAAAGACTCGATTATTAAGATATAGTCATGATTGCACTTTAAAAAAGCATTACTTGCAAGGAACAAAGTTTATAGCTAAAGATGATTGTTTGAAGACCAAACACTTGACCAAATCCATAAATTTGGATAACATGGTCCCTAAACTTTGATGTAAAGTCAAAATGACTTGTAAAATACAAAAAATAAGAACCTCATTTCAAAATTCAAGATCTTTCTAAGTAATGGTGATTTTGGCAATCCCTACTGGGGCTATGGACACCTAGATGGTAGTGGAGAAAGGCCTAGAGTAGACCCAGAGGAATCTATATTGAGGCTATGGATGCTTGGATAATACAAAATCAATTCCAAAACCTTCCCTAAGTTAAAACATGGTTCTTAATGAATATCCAAACATGCTAGAAGTTAGTGTTAATTATTAAAGCCATGAACCTAGAAGTTGTTCTCCAAATCCTATGGAAATCAGTAAGTGGAATAGAAATACACACACATCATGACTATGTGTTGATGTTTGATCATAATTTTACATTTAAAATATTTTTTTAACCATGAAATGATCTCAATAATGGTGTATGATCAAATGGAATAAATAGTTTAATTATTAGTCTAAATCAGAGTCTTTGAATTCTAACATATTGTTATGTTTCCCCTAGAAGTCACCATTTGTTGAGGTAAACAAACCCCCATTTCTAAAAAATGGGGACCCTTGTGTCAAATTCTATAAATTTTTACCCCAAATTGAAATTTTCATTTGATCAAGAGCATCATTAACATGTTTATACATCTTTTTTTATTGAAAATCATCCACACCTGGTCTAGTTGGCTTATTTGTTCATGGCTCTAGTTTGATCTTATTGATAATATTAGATATCTATGTGTTAGGTAGAATTTTTAATGGAGTTCATTTGAAATGAGTAATACTCAGGGATTTGACCTAAGGTTTTAATGATACTCAGGGCAACAATTTGAGTTGATGTGAATATGTGTAAATCTTTACTTATCAATTCAAAGTTGATTATTGGATTGAAGAAATATTTTGAATAAAAAATACATTCAAATCCTATAATTTAGATGTTTTTATAACCTTTGGCTTATAATTAGTTAAAGTAATTCATATTGGAATTGATAAAACCCTAGTCTAAGATTTTAACCTCGAATACGTTTAAATTTGAATTTGTTAGGAACATTTTACATGGGAATAATTAATTATGCTATGGACTTAATTTAATTTTATCTTGAGGCTAAATCATGTTTTTTAATAGGACCAAAACTTAGTCTAAAATATTTATGTTTGATCCCCTTACGTCTTGAGCTCCCTTTGTTCCCTTATATCTTAGCACAGTATAAATTTATTATTTATGGGGTCATTTTATTATGTTTAAACTTAGATAAAGACTTTGGCATAAATATTTAATTCATATTTATTTATATTAATAAAACCTTGGTCTAAAATCTTTATTTGAATTCTATGTATGTTTGAGCCTGACTTAAATATTATGTTCATCCATTGGATCAATGACCCATATTTACTTGAGTGAGATGGATCAAATGATTCGTACAAGTAAAGGTTTCAATAGATCCTAAAGTAAATGGGGTGATGCCACATGTCATAACTATGTTAGATATAAAAATGAGTAGTAATGGTGGCCCACCCCTTAGATCAAGATCTGATTATACACATTCATCTAGATAATGTAAATCTAATGGTGTGAGAGGGAAATTGAATTTTTAAAAGGAACTTAGACCAAATAAGATGTTGATACATGGTAGAAGTATGTTATCCTAAAGAGATTGATAATGAAGATTATATACATCCCATGGGATTTTTAGGTGGCATAACCTCAAGGTTGAATACAAATAGGAGCCAATCTTATTCAACCCCATAGATCATAATCTAATAGAGCATGTTTGTTCAAATAAGATCTAATGGCATGAGATCAAATCAAGAAACTAAGTATAGGGTCCCTTTTATTGAGACATATACTTAGGCATAAAAATTATGCCATGTCTCGTATTATTCATGAGGAACAAATCTCTCTTAGATTAATGGACATATTTTCAGATGATGATGGTTTTACCCCTTCCAATGTTTCTAAAACAAGTTTTTTGTATTGCAAGATCAATGTAATATTATTTAGGAATGACCATGCTTAGGCTTTGGTGATTCAAATGGTAAAATGGATATTTTATTATCATTTGGTCTAAAATTAATTCAATTTATTTTGGACCCTGATTAAAACCCTAGTCTAATGTTTTGAACTAGGTCTTTTCTAATTAAATTCAAATTTGTGTGGGAACAATTATAAGTGACATATACTTAACTTAATTTTTACCTTGAGGATTAAGTCATATTTTTCAACATGACTAAACCTTAGTCTAAAAATCTTATGCTTGGTCCCTTTATATCCCATGAACACATGGTCCCTTTTACTATGTTCTAACTTAGCCTAAGGCCTCACCCTAAAGTTTCATCATATGTATTTATACAATGAAACCTAAAGTTAAAACCTTATGCTAGGACCTTTTATTATTCATAGGGCCCCCTTTTATTATTCTCTAAACTTGGCATAAAATATTGATCCTATGGTTCATGTTCATGTTTATTAACATAAATAAAATACCTTAGTCATTAGATTTTATCCTAAGACCTATTTATTTTCCCAAGCCTAACTTAAATAGTTTGAATCTTTATAATCTAAATAGAATGCATGTGCTTAGGAAAGATTGATCTGATGAAGCATAACCAATCAAAATTTCAATGATGCCCCCGAGATGGGGAGAAGGTGACAAATGTCATGGTTACAACCAAAGAATAATGAACAACCAATGGTAGTCCATCCCATGGATCATGATCAAATGACTAGTGTTCACTTAGACGATGATGATTATGTGGTGTAAGATAAGGGTAGACTTTTTAATGAAGATCAAAATAAATATGGGACCACCACATGGTAAGAGAATGTTAACTGGCAAAGTATAGACTGAAGAAGGCCTATGGGATTTGTAAGTGACACAACCTTAGGGCCAAGTATAAGTGGCATATAATCATGTTTATCTCCTGGAATTGAGATCAATAGACCATGTTAGTCTATGTAATATAATCAAATGGTATGAGATTAAAGTAAGATTTTCAAAAGGTAATGATCAATTTTTAAAAATTAATTAGGAAAATGTCATGAAAGTGCCATAAACACCATAGTAGTACCACATAATCATAAAATGACAAATCTAAGGATCTTTTGAGTTTAGAAAGGCAAAGGTATAAATGCAAGGATCCAAATTAAATCTAAGTCACAAACTCACTTAATTTTGAACAAGATGCCACCATTAAAGCTCTGAGAAGACTTGCATAAAAGCCCTAGCTCACTTAAAATCCCTAATTCAACCTTGTATTGATTAAAATCAAACCCAGAAGAGTGAGTGACAATTTGATCTAGAGAAATTTAATCTAGAGCTAAAGAGCAGTCCACTATTGAGCAATTTGACTTAATTTAGACCATAGTGGCTTGAAAAGGCACTTATAAGGAATATATAGAGCTATATCTAATTTTAGATGCTAAAGGGAGAGTCCATAAATATACATAATTTTATTTCACCTCTCTAAACATGGGAGAAAATAATTGTTCTGAGCTATTCTAGATTTTCAAGGAATAACCAACCATCACAAGGGAAGAGGAGAAGAACCTGTCTATAAGAAGGAGATATTATGACATAGTGGTTATTCAGATGATAATCCTACACTTTTTAGTGGCCAAGATTGAGGTAATAAATTATATTTATGTTTTATATCCTATTTTTAAAGATTTTAAAATTGATAAAGGCATGTTAATTAATGAGCACACTCATAAAAGTATAGCTTATATCTCATCCATAGATTTTGAGAATTATTATAAACTACCTAAGACTCAAATAAACATGACCACCATAAATAATTAGGCTAAGTAAAATGACATAAATACCATCCTTATCTTGTGGTTATATTATGGGAATCAAGTATTCTTAGACTTTAATGGTAACATCCCAATCAACCAATTTAGACCTAGGATCAGGATGAATATGACCTTGATGAATAGGTTATATGGGAATTTGACCACCTCATATGTGGATAAAATCTAGGTGCCCTAGACTATTTTATGTTTTATTGGGATCTCAACCCTCCCCTTAGTGAAGTTATTTTCACCTATTTGTTAGACAAATTTCCACAATTAAGAAAAGGATTAGGGGCAATTTTACCTGATGTCATACTTGTTATATGCCTTTCTAACCACCACAAAGATCCTTAACCTTATAAAATTATCACATGAAGGGACATAGATAGTATCCTAATATTATTCAAAACTTCACATATTCAAATACATGGACCATATCCATTTCATCTATGACTATGTCTATCCAACCTTAATTGAAGCCATAATTGGGAATCCAATGGAAAAATATAGTCCTTTGGTCAATAAATAAATTTAATCCATTAGTGACATATGGTTCTATCCATATTTTACCATCATCAGAGTTGAAATAATCTAGGGCCAACCCCTCAGGCTAACCATCTATGTCCCCAATAGGCTTCTAGAACAAGAGGTAGCTTACCAATTATTCCATGTTATAGACAATCTATGTAGAACCAAGAAGAAATGGCTCTTTCACAACCTCCAAATTAATATTGGAATAACCTTACTCAAGCAATGGGAAAATGTAGAGGCAACATCTAGACATAAGACCTCTTTCATTCTATAACTAGATGAATTGAGATAGTGGGATCTCCAAGATAAGGTCAATGGGCATCTAAAGGCCAAATGGATAAACATGACTTATTAACACCATATTGGAGTCTATGTCCTAATGTGCATAAAGTATTCTTCCTTCATTGAGGTCTTGACAATATTTAATAAATTCAACACTACTCTAAAAGCTAAGATGAAAATGGAATATAAAGGAAATGATGAGAAGTGGTAACTGGGATCTAGACAATACCATTTTCTTGATGAATAATAATCTATACATCCATAACCATAAAACAAAATTTGAAATATTAAGGCACTAAGGCCAAAATAAATGATACCTAGTGAAGTTACTTCTTCTTTGGCCCAAGCACAAGAACTAGGGTCACTATTTAAGGAGATTTAGGTGATAACCATGAACCTAGGTTAAATGGTTGAGGATGTACTAAAAATGTTATCTATTACTTATCATTTAGATGAATAATAAGTTCAAATAGAGGAAAATTATACTAGGGAAGTATAAGAAAATAAGGTGAAGTAAGTTTCACTAGATTTAGTCCCTATTACCATACCCACCCCAAAGAGAAAAACTGAGATATCATTGGTTCTAATAGGAAAAAAGATACCCAAGTTAACTTTCACTCATACTTTGAGTAAGGATAGACTTTCCAATGATGAGAACCCAATCTAGGTCCCAACCATTCTTGAATGGTTCATATATGGTAAGTTACAAAAAAATGCCAACTCTACACCATCCTTGGGAAATGACCAAGTCTGTAAACATAATTGTGCATGATGATCTCAAGACATGGATTGTGGATTTGAAAAAAGAAGAGGAGAAAAGGATGGATTCTCTATGAAAATTGAGTGAAACTCAAATTAAAACCCTTTCTCCTCAAATACAACAATCTTTAGTTGGTGTCAAGTTTGACCCAATAATATCTAGGTTACAAAGAGTTAGTAAAAAGAAGGCCATGATAGGTGGAGAAGAGTTCACTTTCTAGAAAGTGGAACCATTCATTAGACTAACTTATATTGAAGGACAAAGGCTTGGTGAAAACCCCATATTTAAGGAAGATGTGCTTGAATTTTCCTAAGATCAATCATCACAATTAAAAGCTACCATCAAGGGCATGCAACAACAAAGAGAGAATCTACAAAGATAAAATGAAATTTTGGAAGGACAAGCTATATTGTCAAGTTTGGATGTTACAATCAAGATGTTTGAGGAATATTTATATGATATGTTTGACTCCTTAAAGTCAACAAGGTCTATAAAAAATGTATTGGTTAAATAGGATGCAATAGCCAATGATTTAGTCACCCATTGGTAGATTTCAAGGGACAAAATGAAGGAATTGTTCAAACATCTTAGTAGAAGATCAAATCCTTAGTTTCAAAACCATCAGCCTATTTCATTTTAACACATTCTTAGGACTACTTGTGGACAATATAAATAGTTTAAACACATAGTCTAAAATTTTGGAAAGACTCCTTAAGGATGACAAGGAACTACTAGATAAGATGGAACATTTCCTTTGGACCATGATCATTAAACAAACTATACTAAGATCCATGGGTCTCATCATAGATGAAGAGTTCAAGCATATAAACACCTTGGTCATGAAATAAGTGAGGATAAAAATTCAAGGCAAATTTAGAATTGATAATAGTAGGGTCATGGATATGATCCTAACAATAGATGAAAATATTTTTGAAGATAGGACCATTAAAGAGGCATTGGGAAGAAATGATAAGGAATTTAGAGACCTAGCTAATCAGGAGGATGAAATCTTCATGGAACCTATTTTTAATTTGAAGTTGATTGATGAACAACACTAGAGAGCAATGAAGATACTACAATAACAATAGGGGACTTCATCAGCACAAAGGCCCTAAAGTCAAGCAAGTTTACTTAAGATATTATATTCTAAAAAAACATTGTAATATTTAAAAATAGAATATTCTTTTATAAAAGCATGTGCAAATTTTAAAACACATTGCATATAGGTCAGTCCATTGGGAAAAGTCTAGTGTATTCTAGAACTTTGTAAAAGGATAATTGTCCTTGACACCTAAACTTTTGTAATTAGATATGACTAATCATTATATTACCTTAGCATTATATAAAATGAGTGTTACCATCTATAATAATGGGGGATTTTTTATAGTGAAGAGATAATTGTAACTTTTGAATAGCTAATATAAGTAATAAATATGGTAAAGTTTGTCTAAATTCGCATGTCTTTTTTTTTATCTTGACTTCTCTCTCACTTGTTTGTTTTGATTTCTAGATTTGAATGGTTTTTATGAATTCTTGATGTATACATTTGAATGAAGAGTTGTTGACTTGTGCCAATGCCAAGTTGATTGAAATTTTTAAGTTCATTTCTTTTGTTTACTTTTATTGTATTTAGGTTGATGTTTTTTGCTTACAAGGGTAAATATTTAAAGTGAGATTGATTCTTATTTGAATTATTTCACACCATCCTTAGATGTCTGTCTAATGTTTGATAGTATTTGAGCTTATGATACTTCATGTCATACATTGGTTAAGTTCATGCCTAGATGATATTTGAACTTTGTCATGATATTTGGAATGAATATTAATGACATCTCTTCTCTGCATTACCTTCACTTTTTCTCTTTTTTTAACAAAAACACTATATATTAATTCTTATTGTAAATATACATATTAGGTTAGTTCTTAGATTAGTTCTTGATCATAATTCACCATTCTTAGCATAACATACTTTATATTTTGCATAGACTGATATTTGGCCACGATGTCTCCCAACCACCAAACTCTATAAATATTTTGAAATAGTCCACTTGATTTTCTTATATTTCATCAAAAGATAAAATGATTATCATAGCCTATAACTCAAACACTTAATACTTATAATTCTAAAATGATAACTAGATGATGCCCTAAGCTGTAGGAGGTACATAGAAGCCATGGATAATATCAAGAGTAATTTTAGGGATTAAGTTATCAAATTATCACTAAGAGATGAATTCTATGATGAGGTAAGGAAAGTGTTTTCTAATAATGCTTAGAATCCTAGGTATAAAGGATACAAAATAGATAATGATAGTCTTTTAAGGTACAATGGAAGGATTTATGCATCATATAGAAAGAATAAGAGGAGCACAATTCTAAAGAAACTATAAAATGACCCATATTTAAGACATTCAGGAGTATTAAATATCATGGCTAAGATTAGACCACTCTATTTTTGGAATAAAATTAGGAAAGATGCAACAAAATTTATGTCTCATTGTCTAGAATGTTAATGTGTGAAAGATGAACATGTGCATCTAACTAGATTTTTGTATCCACATGACATACTAGAATGGAAGTGGAAGCTGATTAGTATGGACTTTGTCTAAGGTTTACCATTATCATGGAGGAATCATGACATTATCTTGGTAGTTGTTGAAAAATTAGCCAAGGTAGCTCATTTTATACTAGGCAACTTAACTGATGATGCACCTACTCTTGTGAAGAGATTCATAAAGGAGGTGCATTGATTACATAGATTTATAGAGAAGATCATTTTGGATCATGATCCAAGGATAAATTCTAGGTTTTTTTTTTACTTTAAATTTAGATCTATATATGCAAATAAACTTTAGAATTGCATATCACCTAGAAACTGATGGTCATACTAAGTGAGTTAATCTGGTGTTCAAGTATATCCTTCATATGTATTACATGGATCATCAATACAAGTGGGAGAAGTAACTTCCATTGGTTGAGTTTGATTACAATAACTCATACTAATCTACTTTGAAGATGGTACTATTTGAAAATTATATGTAAGAAGGTCCAAAACATCAATAGATTGGGATAGGCTAAAATATAGGATAATCTTGGAACTTGAGATGCTTTCATAAATGGAAGAACAAGAAATGATAATTAGGCAAGGTTGGTTGAGTCTAATGATAGATAAAAGAGTTATACTAATCTGAAGATAATTTATAGGTAGTTTTTAGTAGGTTATAAAGTGTTTTTGTGGGTTAAGCAACATAAAAGCTTGATTAAATTTAGGAATTCAACAAAACTTTCACTAAGATATGTGGGATCCTTCTATGTTTTAGAAGTGGTCAACTCTATAGCATATAAGTTTACATTGCCAACAACCCTAAATCTATGGATTAATGTCTTCTATGTGTCCTATCTTAAAAATTATATAGCTAATCATTCACATATGTTATATTGGAATGCTTTGCAGGTTTTAGATCTTAGGGTGGTCATGGTAGAACCAATAAGAGTAATTGACACTCACAAACTCTATTTGTGTAATAGAGAAGTGTCATAATGAAAGGCCCTTTAGGACCAATAATCTAAGGGTAGTGCCACTTGGGAGAAATATTATTATTTTTATGAGCTATTTCCATATTTTTTTGTTTGACTTTTTGCTTCATACTATGTTATTTTTCTATGCATTAATGTATTTTATCAAAACTATTATTTGAATAAGTGATATTGGTATGATGAATAGCTTTAGGGGGAAGGATGTTACATCCCAATTTCTCTCTAAGATAATTTACTTGATTATCCATAGATTATTATGGTTGTTAAATTGATTAATTAGTATTTAATTAAGTTGTAAGTCATATGTTGTTATGGGAAAGTTGAATGTTGCTTAGATTGAATGATTAAATTGCTATGAGTTAGATATATTTGTATATTATTTAGATTATGATAATTTTTCTAGTTTTATAGTAGTACTTGATGAATATATATCATAATATTATGGGATAACTACCTTTTTATCATGAGTTTGATGTAGGAAAGATCCATCCCTCATATCATGATAGAATGAGAGAATCATCAGAAAGGATGGCATAGATGGAGGTGTTAGAAGATGATAGAGGAACAAATAGAAACCCAAACACATACCATGATAATTAACATTATTTATATGCATTATTTGAATTTTTAGTTGTCGTATGTCATTTGATTTATCTGCATTTAGTTTTGATCCAGCTTAGTTTAATGTTTATGAGAATCTAATTGTGTGATTGCATTATGGATGTAGTACATCGATAGAGTACATAATGCAACTTTTCTATGATGTCATGTTATTTTAATCATTATTATGGATGATATTTATTTAATGAGTAAGTAAATTTATATGTTTAATATTTTTTACTATTGGTCTTAGACTAACTAGAATGTATTTTTAATGTCTTAATACATTAGCTGGTTATTATGATATTTGGAAAATATCATTGTTTCAAATTAATGTCTTGATATATAAAAGATAAATAGAAGCAATTTGGGATAGTCTATATAGAGTGGTAATAAAAAATGACTAAATTTTTATAGTATCAATTTGTATAACAATGTTATAATATTTATTTGATTAGCTATTAAATTCAAAACCTAGTTATTAACTTTACTCTAGTCACTTTGTTATTTGAGGTCATGTGATGTTGATCCTTGATAAGTTAATATAATAACTACCTAAGCTATACTATAACCTAACCTTAACTATTAGGATCAAATAGATTAGCATTAGTATATAATTTGTGATTTGTTTAGTTTGAGATAATTATGATTTATTGACAACATTGGCAATGATTTTGTGTGTGGCCTTTGTAAATTTCAAAACATAGGAATGTTAGGCTAATCAAACCATGCAGAAGTAAAGGATTAAAATAATAATTAAATGTTTTTGAGAATATTTGAGAGACTTAAGGCTTATTTATTTATATCAAACTAGATTTAACCTAGATAAGAAAACATATTTGTTGATAATGAGGTTTTTTCATGATGAAACTATGGATAACTATGAGTTTGATACTAACCATTGCATGCATTTCACATATGAGAAATGTCAAAAAATAAATAAGGATAAGAGGAGATAGAAATATGGACATGATATAACACAAGTAGGAGAAGGAAGGAGTAGAGATAAGGAATAAGAACTATTCTAGTTCAAAAAAATTTAACCCAAAATCTATTGTGAGGTTGGTGAAGTTATTTCATTATTGTTTTAAATACATGAAATTTTGTGTATAAATATATCACATTAGGGTTTTTGGGAAATGTTTTGCATTATATTAAAATATATAGATTTATCCCTATGGATTCCTTAGCCATCCATATAACTAAATCTCTATCCCTTGAAACCTTATGGAATGAATAATAGGATTCTATGCGTAAATTGTTATGGTTGAATGGATTTTTGTTTTTCAAATGACTACTATATGCTCAAACTAAGAAATTATAGGAATTTGAAAATCAATTTTTAATAAGTAGGATGAGTATGTATTATTGTTTAGAAACCCTTATCATTAATATATGGTAATAGTTATGTTGAAACCTTGAGCATATGTATTACACTTAGAAGTGAGTATGTTTTGATCTTTCCTAAGGTAAAATACTAGGTCTGAGTAAGTCTGTTGAATGAATAGGATGGTATTGAAATTCTATGTGTACTTATGTAATGAATTGTATACATTTTTTTCAAAAAATCTAAACATAAATAAAGGGACTATGTACATATTCTTATAAATTCTATGTTGGTAAGCTAAGTCTATGTAAATAAGTTATTTTTGGCTTGTTGGATAATAAATATACATCCTAGAGTGAGTAGAATAAGTTCTTAAGTCCTATTTTAACATTAGGTTTCATATTATAGATAATTTTGTTATATGGAACAATAGTTATATACATTTAGATATTTGATGGCATATTCATGTCATTGATATTAGTAATGAAATGGATATAAGTGTAACTAGTAATCTCACATACACATATATACATAATCAATCATAATACTTGTATATAGTCTATGTGTATTAGTTATCTAGTTCAAGCCCTATTATGAAACCTAGAGAGTATTATGGAATCATTAAGCATATGAGATTTTAATAGAAATAAATAGTCAACATAGTCAAACATTAAATGATGCATAATATAATGATTAGAGAATTATGCATAGAATACAGTAAGGCTAAACACTTTTGTAGAGTGTATAACATATTAGTTGTTATATGGTTCATAATAATTATAAGTTGGATCTTGAGTTTATTTTAAATAATGATTGTAAAAACTAGGGTAAAATATAATCCTAAAGTAAGTGGAAGGGGAAATAATATAGATTTGAGTTTTCAATTTATAGAACACTATTTATCAACATCTCAAAATAAAATATCTATTTTAGTGACCCAAATTAGGGAACAATAGGGTAGCAGACTTTGAATAAGTTTTCCATCAAAAATTGATTATGACTTATAAATTAAAATAAGAGGAATGAGAATAGGGTTTCAAGAAAGCATAAATATTATGATTGATATTTAATTCTATTTTATAAATAAGTAAATAATTAATGGTTTATTTTAATCATATGTAGTTCATAATGTAAAATAAGAATTATTGTTTGTTTTAATAGAATAATTTTTTTATAAATGAAAAACTACATGTATGCAGTATATATTATGTATGTATTTGATAATTATGTAACATATGTCTAATATATATGTATGATGTAATTATTTACCCATACACATATATAGAATACATTTGTATATAAGGGATGTATGCTTATAATTATGATACATGTTGACTATTAAATTAAGTTGTAAGCCTGAGAGGTAGTACACTATGATTATATGCATATAACTCCTTAAAAGTTAATATAAATGAAGGAATTATGTTTAATGTGAGATAATACATTAATTATGAGGTATTTTGGTCCTTTAAATTATTTATTATTGGTTGGTTGTAAATTGATAAATGTGTACATGGAAATAAACTATGATAATGTTCATTGTCAAAGATGGTACTACATTTGAGCTACTTTTGGAAAGTTAGAAACATGTAGTATAAGTATAAAATATACCTAATTGGTATATAATAAACTTATTTATGTAATAAATAATATAAATGAGATTCATTTCATACATTTGATGAACTAAAAGTATGTATTTTGATTATTTCCATACTTATCATGTTTTATATCTACTAATAGGAAGTAATATGATTGAATATATTAGTTATGTTTAAAATTAACCAAATATAATATTGATGGCACTAATTAAGTAATTATATGAGATTCACTATCTTATCTAGCATCATCAATTCAAGATGAGGGTAATCCGATCAAGTGGTGTGTATGAATTTAATTAATCTTTGAGATCAATAACTATTTGGAAAATTTGGCCAAAGTAATACATAGTTAAACATTGTGATTTCATATGTATGATTTACATGTTTGTTTGAAATCATGTTATAAATTATTTTATTTATCATATACATCATATATTAGATATATTAAATTACATGGCTACTAGATTATCTTTCTAGATTCTCTCACCATCACTTTCTACCCATCCAAGAAGGGAGGGTCATTCCCTAGTTGGGGGATTATGAATGGGGTTGATGGTCTTGGTTGGTGTGGAAATTTTCTTAGACGATTATCTCCCTCCCCATAGTAGTAATTCATTAGAGGTTACACTTGATATTACCATAGGATACTAGAGTTTGTTATGACGTATGCTCTGTGAAACCTTGTATATTATATTATATTTTTTATTATGATATTATTCTTCATGAAAATGTAATTATTTATTAATGTATAAATTGAAAATAGTGGATATCATATTGTATCATCATGGCTGAAATTGAGCAATTACGTATTAGAATTTATGCATTTAAATTGATTAATTTAGCATTGTACTTGATTTGCTTCTTATGATGATAGTGATCAGTAACTGATAGACATTACATGTCTATTTTTTTATTAGCATAATTAGTGTGTTATATTTATATCACCAATTAGATTCTCATGGTGAAATATAATGTATGATTATGTGGATTTATTTTATAGAAAATACATTATTCTAGTAAATCCTAGTAGGGATGTTATAATTTTTGTGTAATAGCTTCTATCACTAGTGGTGGTAGTGTCTATAGATGTGAAGAATGTATAATTTGGATATTTCCCTTAGAATTAAATTTATTTAGCTTATGTTGTAGTGTTCCAAATGTGTATATATCATGTCTTGTGAGTCTATGGAAGTGACAAAATGGTTTCCCTTCCTTTAATGATAATTGGATAGTTAATCGATGTTGGATTGTGGGTAATAACATCAATCCTATATCAATTAATAGTTGTAATATTTGGTGTGGTTTGTCTTATGATATTCTTTCTTGAATGTGTATGAATAAATTAGTATCCATGGATCTAATCATATGTACTAAATGGATCCAGTTAACTATAGATGAGTATGGGATCCTATAGTTATAGCATCTTAAACAAGTGATGTTAGTGATGTAAGGCTAGGTATAAGTGACTTTGAATAATCTATGTATTCCCCTAGGTCCATAAGTTTAAATATCAATCCACATAAATAATAATTGATGTCTATAAGTGGTTCATCATCCTATGTAGTGGCTTTGTGAATCTATATTAGGATTATGAATTTAAACCTCTTTTGAATTGCCAAGTAGTGATAAATGGGTTGTGAGAATATCATCATCTATCTTTGATGAGGATGTATGTAATATGAGAGGTTGTTATTCTATACTTAGTTAAGGTAACTATGATGGTAGAGGTTTGTCCTTTATCATAGGATAAGGTGACTATGGTTGGAGAGGTTGGTCCTCTATCATTAGAAAAGGTGTTTGTGCTTAGAGAAGATGGTCCTCTACAATTGGAAAAGGTGTCTATATTGTAGGATGCTCTGAAGGTGGTGTAATATCAGTGTTACTAGTCTTCCCCACCTCATAAGTATGCATCTACTCAATGGGAATCTAGTGAGGTGGGGGTTTAATGAGAAAATGATGTGTCCAATCTGATGATGTACTCAGTATAGGAGGCTTATTGGTCTTGTAATATCTAAATTGATGAATATCTATTAGACATGTATATAGGTACCTATCATGAAAAAATTTAATAATATATGAAGAGTGGAAGTTAAAAACTCCATATCATGTATCCATGGTCTCTTGATTAGCAAATTATAATCTAAATGGTTTGACATGACCTAAAATATGTAGATAATGTCTTTTGTCCCAATATAATATCCAATGTGATGAATCAAAATTTCTATTTAGGAATGTCATCAAACCCTTAGATGTTCTTATATTTTTTTTAATATATGTTATATCAATTCCCATAATTTACAAAAAAAATAGGTTACATATATTGAGTCTTGAACCACTATAAATGATAACTCATTTAATAGTTCTGTTGTTTATTTGAACTTGAATAAAAAGTGATAAGTTTTGATCAATGAATAATTGTGAAGGCAAATCCTCATTATAATAAGATACCACGTCCTCCACATATTTGATAGTATTCATGATAGATGTAAAATAGGATGGCTCAGTATCATGAGGCACAAATGTTTGATTAATTATTTGAAATAGAATATATTTGAAAATTGTTGCTTTTTGAAGTAATTCCAAGATAGATATTTTAGTTGGTGTATTATTCAATTAATCTATAATATCAAATTCTCTCTATTGATATTTAGGTTTTGTTGTAGTGTTCTAGGGATGAGGAGGGATGGTAGGGTTATGTTGCTCCTGTATAGGATGAAGAGGCACCTTGTTCCACCTAGAGACGACTCAAACTATAGGATTTGCTATTTGCCTAGGGAGCATAATATAAGAAGTATGTGAGCATAGATAATCAAGTGATCTACATGATGGAAAAATAAAAGGAGTCCTCTGAGCCTATATTCATCTAGTAGTAACTAGAGGTAGCTTAAAGTGAGCCATATAGAAATGATTTGCATAAAAATGGAGCTCACATGATGGAGGGCCAATATGTGATACAATCTTAGATTGAACTAAATCTAGGATATGAGTACCATATATGTGTACCTTCTAAAAATAATTGGTAATAAACATGTTAAGTAAAAAACCAAGATTTGTACCATCAAGTGAAAGATGGCTTCTTTCATTATAATCATGGTAGTAAGCTATAAATTGAGACCTAGTAACTATTGGAAATGTGAACCCTAGGGTTGTTTAGGGTTAGGGTTTTAAAATCTAGGTTTCTTTTGTAAGAATTTAGATTAGATATAAATTAATTTGAAACCTTAATGTAAAATTTGAGTTAAATTAGCTAGGTTTTTTTTTTAAATTATAAAATCAAAATAATTCAACTCTAAGTTTATTTCACAAAATTTGGATAAATGCAAGCTACAGTTTGAATCAATATTCAATGTAATATGGGTTCATCAAATGATTTAAAATTTTAGGGTTTTATTATGAAAATATTATGTTTAGATTAAAGGGTTGAGAATTCTAAATTAATTAACTAAATATGTAATAATTAAGTACGAATTTATTATGACCATTGACCTTAATTTAATTTCTAATAATAGTAATAAATAGGCATATATAAAGACTTATCTAAAAACTAACTATTATGGATGATCTGGGTTATAAAATTTGAGATTTGGGAATTTTTTTATGTTATCAATAAGATTTTGGTGCTCATCTACTCACTAGATAGTAGCGCCCATTATGGACAGTAGTACCATCTATGTGTAGTGTCCTTAATGTGGTCCTAATTTCCCCTTTGTAAGACTATTCTTATTTTTTGGGAGCACTTATGACTATGTTTTTATGACCTATTCCTACTCTCACAAAACCTAGAGCTCTATTTTATACCTAGAAAACCTAATATAATATACAAACCCTAGTCCTCCTTGCATGTATGGCATGAGCAATAATGCATTGTGTCTTAGTATGATGGACTGGACATCCTCAACACCCCACTATATCAAGATTTATCTACATATCAATACTCTGAAGAGGGATTGATCCCTATGTAGTTCTCCCATAGTGTGTTTGATGAAAGTACAAGTGAATGCTAGAGTGAGAGTGGGATTGGATGCCTTAAATATGCTTGAGAATTGAAATGTTTGAAAATTGGGCTTAGGGCTACTATAAATGGTAGTATGCAAAAGTATGGAAGATAGGGATATAATACCTTAATTTTTCTCAACTTTGTCTTTGGGTTGAATAACTTTTTTATGTATTTTCCATATACTGAATAAAGGTGAATTAGACTTGTATTTATAGATTTTTGTTGCTTGTGTAGATAAGAAAATGAGCTTAGGTTTATCTTATGAGGGGCACACATTTGAAAAAATATACATTGAGAATATATAGGGCTAAGGACAATAACACCTAATTGGGGGCACTAGTGCCATACAGCTGTAGTGTCCCAAATTTGGCACTAATGTCATCTTTACAAACTATTGAACAAGTTGGATTGGGGTCTAAGATGATAGTTTTGGCACTATGTTTTGATTGGTTATAGATTATTGTGGTTTGATGAATGAATAAAAAAGGATGTGTAAGGATCTAGAATGATTATGAGGATAGCCTAGGGATAGGTTAACTCAACTGACACTCTTAGCATCCAATTACAACTTTTAGGTGATTAAAGCACCCTTATTTCTCCAATATTTTAACTTTTCTAATAAATAGAAATGTCAAAATGAAATTTTATTATAAAATAGTTAAAATGGGTTTTGAACTCTTGACCACTTTTGGAAAATACTTGTAAAACCGATATGACCAACTCTACTATAATGAATATTAAAATTTTGTAGGAGAAATTTAAATATAACAAGAAGTTGTCTAATTTTACAAAAATAAAGAACAAGATTTTAGGCATATAAAAATATTTTACCTTATTATTGATTGTGGATGTAAAATAAAATAACTACACCTTTTTCTTTATTAGGCCCACATAGAGTGATGTTTTAGATATTTTTAGAAAATAATGTTCTTCTGGGAGGCTATATGATTTCACACCAAGCCAAGTCACTACTATGTAAATTTTTATCTATTTTGTATTTTTTTGGTTTATTGTGCCATGTTTAAGACTTTAGTGCTCTTTCAGTTTGATATTATTTTAATATATTCTTATTTATATCTTTGATTTAGCCATTGGTATGGCATGTTGATCAGATGTGCAACAAAAATAAATCCATTTAAATTTATATGAAAGTTCAAAAAAACCCAAAATAACTCTTTTGGGATGCCATTAATGGTTTGTATGTTTGACAACACAATTTTGGACTAAACCATTACACCAAATAGGTCTAAATAATAACTCATTATTGTACCATAACCATAAATTCCATGTTTGACTACATATAAGATAACTTAAAGTGTTGTTTAAGTCACTTATTCTATATGTATTACTCAACCTTAGCCACCATACTAATGAATTTCATTTTATCCTTATGTACTACTGAATTTTGTTCCAGCCTTAGCCACCTTCTTGAACAATCTTTCACTACAAATTTCCTCCCTTTTCCTTTTCAAATTGGTTGGATTTGATACCACTATAGGGGATTGAAATTGGAGGAAAATAATAATATATTCAACATTAACATTTTTATTTTTGTAAAAATGTAAGCTTTAAAAATCTTATGGAGTCAATTAAATAAAACTAACTTGCAGGTATAATCAACCTAAAAACCAATAATTAAATAAATAAAACTAAATAAAACATGAATAAACAACTTTGGACAAATAATCCAATAAAAACACATCTTAAAATTTATTGCATATCTAATAGACCTCAAGACGTTATTTTTTGGACATTTTATCCACCATGTTGCATTATTTTAGAACCAATTATAGTCTCATTATTAAAATAACTGATTATGAGCATATTTATAAAATTAGATGTAAAATGCATAAAATTGGTGTAGAATAATAATAAAATCAATGTGAAACAAAATAAGTGAAAAATAACACTTATTTATAAAATTGAAACGCTATTAGAAAACTAAGTTGAATAATTATCCAATTTTTCAATAATAAGTTTGCTAGTCACTGGCTAATAAGGTAAGATGTAAGTGATTCAAATAGTGTGCTAATAAATTGAATGATTATGGTGAGCTAGTGTACTAACATCGAGAGTTGTAGAACCTATGAAATGTAATAGTAAACTCATCGAGATCTTGAAAATGATGGGATTGGGTGAAAATCTAAGTGATTAATTGAAGCTATGAATATTTATATTTAATTATATAAAAAGATATATAAATAGATAATAAATTTTAGTGATACTATCACTCATAATCCCACACTATGCATTGATTTATACTAAGTATTTTATGAATCTACATGCATCAATTCACTTAATATAAAGGGGGTAATTCAATTAGGATTTGAATGTTTGAGGAGATATTTACATAGACCACAAGATAGATTTAATACTTATACAACTTCTTTAATTATATTTGATATGTTAAATTAAGGAAAATTAAGCATTCAGTAATAAAAAGATAATCCTTATATCACTAATAGAATGGACCATAATTTATATGACATACATACAAGGAGTACAATCTATGATGATGCCAAGTAATTCAATCCTTTAAAAAAGAGTATTTTTATAGTGGAAGGTACAATACATTAATCCAATGTGTGATGAAATAGACATAAATAATTATTATGGTTTAAGATAAATTAGTATTATTGTTTCAAACAAAATAGTGAAATAAGAAATATAAAGGAACCTAATGTTTGTGATCTAGCTTCATGAAACTATCCTACCTTTATTTGGATAATAGTTTCTCTCCTCTAATGTATGTTTTTCTGATAATCCTCCAAATTTATTCACCCACCATCCCGCCTAAATGTGCTCCTCTCAATAACCAAAAAGCCTTCAAGAAAATTCCTCTTGAAAATATTGATTTCAATGTATCCTCCTCACTTATCACCCACCTATATTAAAATCACCCATTTTCCTTCCCACCAAACTTAATTTATAGACTCAACACACACATGCATGGATATCTCAATCTTGAATAAATTAAATTGGATTTATCACTAATCACATTGATTAAAACTCTTTTAGGATTCCTATAATTCCTCTAGATAGGAGACACGTGGCACTAATCTAGCCAAATGACTATCTCAAGTGTGAAAATACACTATATGTCAGGTATAATTTGATTTATATCACTACACAAGCATGTTTAAACAAGGATACTACCCATGAAAATCCAATAGGGAACTCAAACACATGGCATAAGAGAGTCACAAACTAAATTAAATGTAATGAAAAAATCAAGATCAATAAGGAAAAATAACTAAACATGAGGGGATCTACACTTATTAATAAGACTTAACTAATTTATATCCATATGGGTTATTCCCTTATCCCTCCCACATCCACAAATGAAGGAAACTCCCAACAGTGTAATTTTACTTAATATAAATCTCAATCTATCTTATACAAATTTGTTGATCCAGAAAATCTTCAAAGACAAATCCAAAAGCTTGAAATTTTTTATCTTCATACTTTGTATACTATTTATAATACTTTAAACATAAACATAAAAAATCATCAACAAATTCATATTAGAGGTTGGAACATTACCTTATGTTTTCCCTATCCACACTAACATTTACTATCCTCTTTCTACACTAACACCAAGACCACCAAAAATTCCACACATTAGCATAACATGGTGTGATATGGTTCAAATCAATTCAATTAAATACCTAAGATACCATAAACACCTTTAAAATATATTTAAATTAATTCTAATTATACCCAAAATAGAAATTATAATCTTAATATCATCAATACATATACTACGATGGTTATGTCAACCAATAATTGTCTTCCTCTCACCACTAATGTTAGAAATAATCCCCTAAGAAATTTGTTATGATTTAGTCCTTATATGTGTGTATAGTGCTTCACATTACAATATTAATTACTTATTATGTGTGTTCCAATAATGCATGGACAAAATAATGTAAGTGATTTGTTAGAGAAAATCACACATATTTTGTAGAAGATTTGACACATTAAATAATTTAAGGAAAATATTTAGGACAGATAAGTGAGAGATTTATGGGATTAAGGGTTATGCATAACTCAATAATTTTAGGATTTAAATAGGCTATTTATATGTATATTTTATTTATTAATAATAATTTAATTTTTTTGACCCCATTTTGTGTTGTGCACATTCGATCCTTTATCTCTTTCATAATGAATAAATTCTCCAATATGGAGTAAATTTTACATCTGGTATCCTATAAGGTTCCCTTGGACCTATCTATTTTTTCTCCATTCATTTATTTTTAAATTAAAATGGTTTAGTGGCTAGGTAATACAAACCATGTACAAAATCCATTTTTTTCCATTCATACTACTTTCATGCTATCAACAAATTTTGGTTCACAACACATGCAAATTTGTTGGCATTCACTATTCCTTGCATTCTCCTATCTGATTACATTTTTTCCATTCTATTCATAGTTTACGTTCCACTTTTTCACTATTTGTATACCAAAAAAAGGAAAAAATTAAAATTAAAATATTTTTAGAAGAAAAATAGCCAATCTTTGGGGTACAACCATAGGATCCACCTGGGTACAACCTTGTTATAATAGATGTTAGAGGATTTACATTTGTGGTTTGAGGGACTTAATTTTTCACTTAGCTTCACATTAAATCATACTCTAGAGTTTCATTAATCAAGATAACTATTCTACATTGGACCTTACTCAGTGAGTCCTCTCCTTTATGAGCTATATCGATGAGTTTTGTAAACACATAATATTTCAAAACTTTTATTGATTATTGACACTCCATATCTTGTAGGAACCTATCTAGTATCAATATCTCTAATTTTATATCTTAATTGTTGTACTAAGAAAGGGGTGAGAATACCATTAGTGCTTCGTAATATTGTTTTTTCTTTTTCCACTTTCTATCTACACACTTGTCTCCTAACATCTTGAATCCTAAGCTTATTTCTCTCTTTCCTATCCATTCCAGTCATTGGCATACTTTATTTCTTCATTTATTTCTTTATTAACATTTTGACCTATTAAAAAAACTAGGTCAACTTGGTCAACCTAGTGTGTTTTAGGGACAATTTAGCTCTTTTGGTTTGTTATCCTCCCAGCTGACCTAGCACAGACCTAGTGAGTTAGCCCGAAAACATGCTAGGTCAACCCAGTTGACCTAGTAAAAATGACATATGTGAAAGTATTTAGGTAAGATAATACTATATATATAAGTTCATTTACCATAATTTTATAAAAGATAGAATGACTAATTTAATAAGTGTAAACAAACATCTACTTATTGACCATTCTACTTGAGGAATAAATATTTAGAGTTTAATGCTTTCTTTGGAGCTATAATCTTGTCTTGTGGATAAGTATTTTGGACTATTAGGTAGTTTATGTATCCTAGAGCTAAATTATCATGGTTATACTTACAAATCAAAACAATCTCTTTCAAGCACCTTAGCTAAGGGAGAGATTGAGGCTCAATAGGTTCATCTTCAAAGGTAAGTATTCCTAACTTTATTTCTTCATTGTAAGAGTAGATATTTAATGTAGTATGTATTATTATTTTCAATTTATTAGGAATCCATATAAATTAATGTGATTATATGTCTCCTATGCATTTTTATTTTATTTATTTTGTTCTAAGCCCCACTTTGTGCCACAAGCTTTGGTGTGCACTAGATTAGTTTACTTTTATTGTTATTAGAATAGTTTACTCTCTTGTTTACTAGCATAAGTGAAATATAAAATCATAAGAATATTTTAGGTTTATGTGATTGTGTTAGATTAGAAGATTTGGAACCCTTCCTAGCATGATATGTTTTGACAATAGATATAAGTGATCCCCTAATCAGGTCTAACGTATCCCCATATTGGCCATGCTCCTGCTTAACAAGTGTATACCTAATTAGAAGTGTAGGTGTGTTCTATCTTATCTGATCAAGGATTAGTTCATGTACATCATACAATTCTAATTGCGTACATTTTGGTGAACCTAATGTGAAACTAACCCTTTCATGATTTATTTCATTCTATTTTATCATCATTTCTATCATATATTTTGACATATTAGTTTAATTCTATCAACCCAATTATTTTTATTTGTGTGTAGCAATAGGAAACTAGATCGATAGGTTCTTAGTAATTTTAAGGCTTCCAATTTGGCCTAGTAGGTCAACTTAGCACATTTTCATCCACTTTGTAGCAGGTTCCTGTATAGCTTGATCAATCAGCTCAACCCAATACATGTTTCAATTTTATAGTCTTCTAAATTAGCATTATAGGTTGAGTAGCTCAACTTAGTGCATTTTAAGACATCATGTTCAACCTACAAGCTCCACCACATTGACTTAGTGCATTTTCAACACTTTTTAACAATTTTTTGTATTGGTTGGTTAACCAACTCAACCTAGTTTTTAGTTTTTTAACATATTTCTCCAAAGTTCTTAATCAAAAATATTTCTCATTTCTATCTCTGAACCATCAAGTTTAGTATTTTATTCTCTATCTCTTTTTTATCTATACTTTCCTTTCAAGTTTGTAATCTTCAGAACTACCCCTACATAACTAACTAGATCGGCCTAGTTGACCTAGTTCTATGTTTTGTATGTTGTATGAAATAACTAGGTCGACTTGGTCAACCTAGTAGGTTTTTTATAACCTATCTTTAGTAGTACTATCTTGACCTTGTCGACCTAGTTTTTTATGTTATGTATATACTATTTTCATTATACCTTGTTTCAAAGATGGAATTCACCTTCTATGTTAATCACATCTTTTCTTTCAATTGTTTGCATGATTAGAATATTTCACATAATATAATTAGGAGGTTTTTAAATAACCACTTAGTTTCACTATTTATATTTTATGCACACATGATCAAATCACATAACATCAAAAAACATTTTAATATTTAACTATCTAGGCCAACTTAATTGGATTTCATCACCAAGGAGGAAGTTGACTTGATGCTCTAGTCAATTATAAAGCATGGTTAATGGTATATTTTGGCTAAGCACCCAACACCCTTATTGCTTTAGTGTGTGAAGTAATGGGTTAGTACCTAATACCAAGCATGTACCATTTCCACTAGAGTCTCTTTCATTCTAAACTCACCTAAAACCATCCATAGATTGTTATCTAGTACCTTGATTACAACCAACTCCCTATCATTTAAAATTATTCTTAATAATCTAATTAATATTCTAGGTTGACCAATTATCTATCTTTACTTTTTGAGTTGTCTACTTGCTCTTTGCTCAATTATGTGTGTAAGAACTTGCATTGGCTAGCATTGGTGCAAGGTTTATATTTGTGTGCATCAATTGGATTCACCAACATCAATTCAATTGGCTATCTATGTACTTTCAGCATTTAATTTTTTAGATTAGTTACAAACTATCTTGTTTCATTTCATAAATTTATTTTCATCTTTTTCTTTTACTTCATGTTCACTGCACTAGGTTGATGCTATCAACCTTACATCTTTTTAGCTCTTATAAACTATAATAGGTTTAGATAGCACTATTTACAAGCTTCCCCCCCCTGCCCTTTCTGTTAGTCTTTGTTCTCTATACTAGGTTGATCCTGTAGAGTCTATATAGTTTCATAGTCCTTATTTTTGCACTAGATTGACTTAGTTCTATTCGAATCACTTTTTGATTCTTTGGTTTCTCATTTTGCCTCTTCTCCTTTCATTATGGACTATTTTTTTGGTGACAAACACTAAAGTTTAGTCTACATACATGATGGAGTTTACTAATCCTAATAGGGTCTCCCATTGACAAAGAAGGGTTCCCTTCGAGAATGCTAGTAATGTTCATATTGCAACTTGTATAATAAATTATGGGAATATTCATACTTATTTGAATCAAAACACTCCTCTAATCTTAGATGATTATCTTAAGTTAGATTATACACCTAAAATTCATTTCTTTATCACAAAATTTCCTCAACATAGAGGGAAGGATCCTTCCACCATACATAAACTCATGATTAGCCATCAAGTTGAAGAACCTCATTCTCTTAGTCCCACTTTCTCAACTAGATTTAGGGATACCAATTTATTTGCTTCTCAACCTCTTCCTTTAATCTTGACTCCTTATTATGCCATGCCATCTTCTTCTTTAACTTCTTCTACCTCTAAGCCTAGTATCTTAACTAACATGGCTAGTTTCTACATCTAGTGGGACTCTCATAGGACCTATTATCTTAAATCCTTCCACTAGTTCATTTTTTGCTACCAAAGTCACTCATGCTTCTATTTATTCTTCCTCTCAACCATTTACTAGTCCATCTTTTACTTCACAAGTAGATTTTCCCACTAGTGCCTCAAATTCTCATAGCTCTTCCAAAGCTCATATCAACACTAATAGTGGTACCCATGCCACTAATACCAACATAAACACCAATACTACTTCTTCTAAGAACACTAATGAAACTCATCAACTATTATTGAAAACTCTCAATCAAATGAACACATTCCAAGCTCATAATATTAATCAAATGATGTGAATGTAGAACCACCTTATTCTTCAATCCAATCCTCAATCAATAAATTGGGGCACACATAACCAAAGTGTTCCTCCTCCCCTTCTTCAAAATTATCAAGGCAATCTCATTTCTCAACCTCTATTAATTAACAAAGTCATCAAGAATTTAAAAAATTAACCTCTTACTACTCAAATTTCTAACATTTACATTAGAGTTTAACACCTACAATCTCTTATAATGGATCAACTGATCCTACCCTTCATCTTAAGACATTTGGAAATCTTTATAAATATTGGGTCAAATTAAACACCTTTGCTACTACTGAACTCTTTGACAAAATCCTCATAGGTGATGCCTTGGATTCGTATAATTAACTTAGACCTCATTCCATTAATAGTTTGGAGGATTTAGTGAATGCTTTAGTAGAATAATTCCAAACTAGTGATCTTCTTGAAAACACTTTGGCCCATTTCATCAATTGTAAATAAAAAAAAAATGAAACTTCCCAAGCCTTTGTTAAACAATATAATACTTTATCAAAAAAGTGTGAACATAACATGTCCGATGATAATCTCTTTCATCTTTTACCAATGTTGTTTATCCTAAATTATAATAATAAGTCTACACCCTCTCTCCACATACATTAGAGGAGGCCATTGACCAAGACAAATGATAATATTTCTTTATGCATCAATTCAAGCCACCCCAACCTTTTTCATGTCCTCATCTATTGTTTAAAAATAAAAACCACACAATATACCAATGATGGTATTACCAATTCATATAATATCATTCATAATGTTCAAGTTGTCATTCCTACCCCTTCTTCAGAATTATCTCCTTCTCAAAAATATACTAATCCTCATTTCTCTTCACCAAATAACATTAATCTACATAAACCTCTCTACTTAGCTAAATTAATTAAATGTCTATCTGGACCTCTTCCTTGAGAGATTGACCTTACTCATCTTATGAAAACTTGGTATGATCCTAGCAAGTTTTGTTGGTTTCATGCTAATTGGGGTCATTCTCATGAGACCTATAGACAAATTCATAATTTAGCTATGGAATTTCTTCTTGGACTTAATATTTACATTGATTCTATCATTCATAAGCATCAACAATATTATGAGATTAATTTCAAAGACTACAAAAAATCATGATGAAACTCAAGCCTTAAATTAAGAAAATGCTCATTTAGCTATCTATAAAGAACTCTTACCTAATCATCCACCTATTCAAGAAAACCAAGACAAGCCCACCCCTTCCACTAATAATGTAGAAACTCTTGTTGAACCAAATTCTAAAGAGAATGTGGTTAACATGACTAATATGTAAAGGGTGGTGGCTTTCATCGATTCTCAACCTATCTGCACCTTGCTTCCTTGTAAGATGTACCATGTTATCCAAAATTCTTTTCCAACTCATTTTAATGAATTAGGGTAAAAAGATATTATAACCTTTGATGATAGTCTAATTTATTATTCTCCCTTGGATAACACATCTCATTATATTTATACCATTTTTTCATCATCTTCTAATACCAATGATAGTCAATCTTCTAATGATAATCAACCTTCTATTAACACTTATTCTATTTCTAAAGATCAATATAAACCAACTAATTCATCACCAAATAGTTTAAAACCTTCTTCTAAACCTTCTCATTATTATCAATAAAAATTTCACTTCTCTTCAACTCCTCCTTTTAAAGACCTCCTTAACCATTACATGCCTATGTCTAACAATATTCTCATGGGTTATGATGAGTGGGATCCCATTGTGAAACTCACTAATCTCCCATCTCAAATTCTACTTATTGAGCTTATGAGGACCTATCTCCATCATCAAAACCATCTTATGCAACTATTATTTTAGATGAATATCCCTTGTACTCCCTTAGTAGGATGGGAGGTAGCCTTATTTGGTCTCAAGGATAACATCTTGAAACAACGTGAAGAGATGTCCATCAATGTTCATTAAACTATCAACACTTATCTTTCTCTAAAATTTCCCATCATATTTGTGATTCCCAATGATATTTTGCTTCATGAAGATGATCCTCACTTATTTATTAACATCTAAATAGGTGATATCCATGTTAAATGAGCATTGATTAATGAGGGTTCTAGAAATTATGTTGCTTCTCTTGATTTTATTAAGACACTTAGATATTTAGAATGTAATATTAAGTCTAGATGTAACACCTAACAAGTATATGATAGAAGGAAAATGCTTTGTCTTGGGTGTGTGTCACTTCCCATTACTATCCTACCTATCACCGTTCATGTAAAGGTGATGATCTTTAACTTTCCCCTTTATTATAACATCTTGATTGGTAGGTAGTGGACTCATTATTACACCTACCAATGCATTAAATTACCTCATAATGGAGCCATTTATAGGATTCAAGGAGATACTAACCCTTAGAATTTTGAATAATTCTAAGATCATGGTGTTTTCCAGATTCCTACTCTTAAGCCTTTGCCTATCATTCCAATCTGTGAGTCACCATTTTTAAATTTTCCTATCAACTCAACTAGAGGTTAGAATGGGCATCCCAAGCTCATTGGTAACATTCATCCCAACCTTTTATACTCCAATGATGATGAGCCTAATGATATTAACTTAAAGATCAAAACTTCTGATCTTGTGCCTCATCTCATCTCACAGCTTCCTAGTTTTCAACTTGTTCTCATAAACCTCCTTGTAATGACATTCTCATAGTCTTATCTAAGATTAAATATTATATTCACCATGTTTCTTTTTATGACAAAGTTATTCCAAATTTTATCGTTAATCTTCATATACTAGATTATGATGATGGCTATTTTTTAGATGATCCTTTATTAATCAGTCTTGTCCAAGCCTATAATGTTGATATTAGACATTATAATTCTTATTTACTTAAGTATTTTCATTCATATTCTCATGTTTCAACATTTATAGTTCCTAATTTTTGAATATTTCCTCTTTATCACATAGTAGATATGGAACTGACACCTCTAGTTTTTTAAGAGCCCCATAAGACTATGCTCATAAATCGTGTTATGACCAGACCTTATCATTTTTTTAGGTTCCATAATTCTCATTATTGCTTCATCTCTAATGTTATTGAAACCATCTTTAGACATTATGTTGATCCCAACCTTCCCATAATGGAACCTATGTCACAACCAATTATTATTGCTACTTCTACTATTTCTTAGCTTACTCTTGTTTCTTCCACTAGTACTCCTATTATGCCTAATTCCATTCCTTCTCCATCACCACCTTCTCTTGGTGATGGTTTTAATATTTTGCCTAAGATGGATCTTTTACCCACTAAATGGGATAATGGTTCATCTCTTTCTTCTTTTACACTTGTTACACATTCTCTCATGAGCGTTTCTCCTAAAAATACTCACAAGCATATATATTTATTCCATGGGATAGATAATCACTCTTATACCCATTGTCATAAGTTGTGACAATATATCCATACCTTACATCCTTCTTCCCCTTCAATAGACACTACCTTTCCACCTATAAATATCCTTCTCAAATATATACCTAAGTATGGTGAGAGATATTATCTATGGCACTAATATAACACACATCACACTGATCATTATTGTATCCTTCAATAGCATCTTAAGGACAATATTATAGTTATTTATTGACCTTCTAAAATTTCTCCCATAGGTCATTCTTGCAAGAAGGCCCCAACTTCTCCCATAGCTACACCTCTTATGGTCCCTTCACCACCTTTTGTACCTCCACCTATGGACCCTCCTTCACCGATGGATCCTACTCCACTAATAATTTTTTTATGTCTCATATATCTCATTCCCATGTAATCTTATAACCATCCTTTGACCAATTTTCCTTAGCATGATCTAATGAGTATTCCTAATTTTTTAGTTTAGGATATTATAAAATAAGTATTTGCCCAATATTTAGTAAATATTAATGAGACATTAGCAGCAGTTCTTATTCATCTTCATAGAGATTTATCTCATGACTTGGATAAAGTGTGTGGATAGATTTACTAGTATTTATGAACACATGCATGGTGTTTCCTCATTTTTCATTTGGATTGGATGTGTTCTCTAGTCTTATTTTTATTTTTTATTATATCATTTGACACTATGTCAAATTATTTTCTATCTTATATCATGTTTATCCTTATTTTTGTATTATAGTTAGCTTATGTTTTTGGTTTTACATTTCACATATACTTGTCTTTTCCTTATCATTTATTTTTTTCACTTATCATTGCTTTCTTTTTGTTTATAGTTTTTCTCAAAACTCTTCCCTTGTATCTTCATGATTATTTGTTTTCTTATCTTTATTTTTTATAGATAGTTATCATGGTGAGTTGGTTATATCTACCCTATTCACTTTAGTTATTATATCTTTTTACCATGTGATCAATTAGCAAATAGTCTTTCTCATTACTATTTCCTTTTACTAGTCCTCCTTTGGATATCCTTTTTCCTTCTTCCTTTTCTACAACCTAAGTATATAGATAGTTAAGACTTGAGATCACACACATGTTCATTATCAAGCCTAAGCATCCTAGTTAGTCTTTTTTCTTTGGGTTACTTAGCTTCCTTTAGCCTTATCCTAAATATCATTCTTGTCTATCATTATCTCTCTCATGATTGGTCATTCGAAATATGTATGGAGGAGGAATCTAAGAAAGCCTTAAAAAAATGATTAAAATCCAAATTATCTAACCAAAATGAAATTATATGAAAAGTCAAAAATATTATTAAAAATCTAATCACACTAAAATACATGATTCAAATCACATCTCCTTCTTCTAGTCAAATCTCAAACTCCACAGTTGGCCTCATGATAGAGATAAGGTCCTTTGGGGTGTGGTAGGCTAGTATATTAGAAGAGGAGAATAGGAAAAATATTTTAGTGCTACCTACTTTCTCATGTAATAACCAAATCTTCATAGTATACCAATGTATCTATAAGGGGTCCTAAGGAGTGGAGAACATGTCATGGGGAGGTAGGTCCATTTTAATTTCCTTGTACCAATCTACCATCATGATTTGATCTTAGTAGCACACATATTTTCCTAAAAATCTTTGTGTTTATAACAAGTGGGTTTCCTTTGTACATAGATGACCACTAGTCACTTAGTGTATTCTCATGTCCTTAGTATGCCTCTTACCTCCTAAGGTCTTCTCATAAGATGCCTAAGTTTTTTCTTTTTGCATTCCATTTTTTCATTCCCTTTCCTCATATTTCCTCTTAGGAAATATTGTTTTACTTACTTATCACTCCCCATGGGATTTAATTTGTGATTTTATTTGTAAGACCATGGATAGGACCCAAAATACCTCAAAAATTACCACCTTTTCCATTTTATTACTGACACACTTGATTTACCATTCCTTATCCTTTTGCTTACCAATTTTGATTCGGTAGCCCTTGGGTTTTTCTTTTGTGAGTTGTAGTTTAAGATTGTGGATAGGACACGACCCTTCTCACAAAATTATCTAATAAACAAGTCACCATCCAAAATTACATGTGTCAATATGAGTTAAGATTAAATTTATTATGAGGTTACACATCATTGACATACTTCCCATTGTGATATCTAGTATGTTTTATGCTTATTTCTTCTTTCACGTTTTATTTTCTTATTTTTTTGAGTTCATGTAAGATTACAACCATTTCTTCAATTTCCCATACTTCCCATCTTAAATTAGTATGATAAATTTAAGACCAATTTTTTGAAAATTTTGTTTCTCTTTTTTACTTCCCATCATGAAATAGCATAATCGATTGATTTAATTTTGATTTGTTTTCATTACCATTTGTGCCCTTCTTCATACCTTCCATTTTATTAGATTGTTTGGCATACTTCCAAAGGTGATATTCAGTATTATTTTATTTGTTTTAATTTGGTGAAAAAATATTTTACCTTGGTTTAAAAACAAATCCCCTTTTACCATTTTCTTTGATTTTTATACTTAGTCATTTTTGGTTATTACACATTTCCAAAATTGAACTAGTGTGTAGTATATTTCTTTGATTGATTATATTTTTCCAAGTATTTTGACCTATTTATTTTTAACCATGCATGTTTTTTCCATAATGATATAAAAGAAACCACACCACATATATTTCATATAGAATATACAACAAATCTAAATACATGTGCTATAAATAAATATAGCCAAAGCATCCACAACCTCAACCATAATAAACAAACACAACCATCATAAAGACAACATACACAACCAACAGCAATAAGACAAAATTATACATCAATATATATATATATATATACACACCATGAGTTTGATACAATAAATACAATCATATATAATGCTCTAGCTCTAGTGTTGGGCTCCATTCTATCTATCTCATGGCCTAACCATGTTGCCTACTGAGGCCTCACTTTGAATTATCTAAATGGTATTCTATAATGAGGTATTCCAAGATATAAATCCCTCTACATATCCTTGTAGATGTTCTATCTACACATATTCCTCTACCAACTCAGTCTGGGTTGTTGCATGTGCTTACATTAACTCAATTTACATCATGGTATATACTTACATCATTTATGTCACTATCTCTAGATGTGTAACTCTCTCATTGGCTAGGGAATACCAGGCCTACCTCTCCCCTAAACCCATATATATTTTTGGCTACACCATCTCTTTAGATCCATATCTACCTCACAACCTCTCCTACTAGTCTGAACTAGCTCACCTAACTTGGGGTAGATTGTACACTAAGATCCTCTAATGTCATGGGGTCCTACAACTATAGAGTCTCATCTAGGATGTTATGGAGTGATATACTAACCAAAGAAACCCATCTCTCCTCATCCTTAGGTATGCATGCAAAATCACACTAGATGGATGTTAGATCATTGTCATATCTCACAATATCTATTTATCTATCTATTTCTAAACTTAAGCAATAAATTAGTCATATTTTTCTTACCCATCTATGTTTTGGCTCTTATATCATCATCTACATGATCACCTAACACAATATCCTCATCTATGTGGCCTTCTAGTACCTACTCTATAGGTTGCCTCCTCAGCTCAAACTTGGTTATCATGGATCATGCCTATCTTAGCTTGTGCCTGAGTGGTCTCTCTCTCATCTATCTTTCCTCTAGTTCCTCTATTAACTCACCAAGGATGATTATGGTCTCTATGCTCTCCTCTTACCTCCATCGATGTCATGTCCTTAATGGCCATATCTCATCTCTATATAGGGCTAGTGGTATATATGGTATCTCCACCTTTACCTCCACCTCATCTTGCTATACCCGTTATCATGCTTGACCAATCCATGGTCATTCCTAGTGTGGCCTCAATATTAGTCTCACTATCAGTGGTTTGAGTCCCTTATTCCCTTGTGGATCTCTCACATGTTGATTCTACCTCTTAGGCATGAGTATCAATATCCCTAGATGAGGTAAACCCACTTGCCTTAGCACCCATGCCACTATATGTGTCTCTCTCCACCATGTATAGTGTCCTATCACCTCTCTCCTCTTTGGTGCTAGTCTAAATGTGTTCCATCTCTCCCAAGTAGTTGATATATACTCATATGGTCACCATATTATGTCAATACATCTCACCATCTATAGAACTAGCATTTGGGGCATGACACATGCCACTTGGTCCTCCCTCCATCTCCTCTCTTGAGGTGACCTATCATCGACCATATGGAGTAACTGAACAATTTGATACATGGGAAATATCTCATATATATATGATGTTATTAGTATGATCAATACCATGGTATTATGTCCTTTGAACCACATCTCAAATAGATCATGAACAAGTTGGACCTAGATGATAGATCCTAGATCATATAGTACTCCCTCCTCTAGCATCATCCTACTCAAGGCTACCATGTATAGTGGTACCTTAACATTTGACTTGTGATAAAACACTTGCTATGTCATAAGACATATCACCACCTTATGGAGATCTAAAATCTATGATATATATACATCATCCATACTCACTCTCCACCCTGATAATATCATCTCTAAGCCTATGACCCACATGGCTAAGACTCTCCTCTCCTTTATATTATATGGCATCCCTATGGTTACTAGTGATCCTACTATAGGTAGTTTGAGGATGGCATGGCCATCTTCTAGTGTGATATACACCTCTATCACATCCCCATCCACCTCCCATCTAAAGGTGTTAGTCAATTATTCCTAATATCTAAGGAACATGATGAATGTATTTGCACTAAGGGGGATCCTACACATATCTAATATAACTCATATCCCCATGGCTAGAAATATAACTCTATCTTAGAATGTTAATCTATCTAATAAATGTAGCAACCAAGACATGTCTAATAACCTCTAGAACCATGGCTATCTCTATAATCAAGAAACAACAAAGGATGTATTAGTTCCTCCATGTCATGTATAATCACAATATATTCTTTATTCATTCTATTTTTAATTAAAAATAAGCATAATCTATTAATTTTTATCCATTTTATCCTATTTTGGTCCCTCTTAACTTTCTTTGGTCATTTCAGGCTATTCTATCCCTTTTTCAACTTTGGCATACTTTTCTATGTTTATTTTGGTTCCTTGGTCAACCTACTTTGACCAAAATTTTCCTATTGTTATCTTATTTTTATCCTAATTTTCTTATTTTTATTCTTATCTTCTTCTCCTTAGTATTAAGTTTCCATTCTGGCTCTTATGAACCAACTAAACACTTTTACACTAGGTCTTATCTTGCAGATTACACTAGGTAGACCTATACCTACTAGGTCCACCATATGGATTTTTACCTTGATTCAACATACTAGGTAGACTTGGTTGACCTAATAGGTTTAGTGTGCTAACCCAGTATATTTTGCTTAAAATATGTATTTTTCTTGTTTTCTCCCTATTTCCTTTAAACCCATTTCCCATCTTCCTAGTTTTTTCCCTTAGCATCTAAATTTTGTTCATTTTTTACATATAAATATGCTTAAAATCAAATTTTATCAAAAATTCAATTAGTTCAATATAAATTTCAAAAATTGATTTGAGATCCATAGATGCATACTTGTAGAGCACCTGTTGCTAATTCTAGGTGTCCTCCTCACCTAGCATGTCATCCTCTTACCATCCTAACCTTGTTTGGTCCCAGAGCCCCTTTTATTTTCTCTTAAAATCTATAATAACAAAATGACTTCTCTTTTTCCTATTTAAAACTACTTTTCAGTAATTCAAATTCTTCAATTATTTTCCTTCATCTTCCTTATTTTGCTCATATCTTTATTTCTGATCATCCCTTTTACAAACTATAAAATTAATTGGATTTGTGGTGATGTAGATATTATTTTCAACTATCATATCCCTATCTTCAAAAATGTTTGATTTTTGGCTATTTCTTGCACTAACTTATATAGGTTCACCTAGTGTTCTTTACATTGGATGCCTTCACTTTCTTGTAGTCTTCTTCTTTATCTACAATATTAAGGTAAGTTAAAGGTATGTTTTTTTCAATTCTATCCTTTAATTTATATTATTAATTTCTTATTTCACCATACCTAACATCATCATTATGTGCTATCCTTTTCTATCTTTGAATCACCATCTCATGTTGTACTTACATGACACATGATGAACTTCGACTAGGGCATATGTATACATAAAATATTTTCAAAATTTTATTGATTAATAAAAAAATTTATCTTTTAGTAACCTATCAAGTCTCAATCTCTCTAAGTGCATTCCTTAAGGGGTGCACCAAAAAAGGGGTGGGTAGACCATCGATGATTTGTAAGATTGTTGTTCCTTTTGCCACTTGCCATTTACACACTTGTCTCCTAAAAACTTGAACCCTAAGATTATTTCTCTCTTTCCTATCTATTATATTCATTGTCATGATTTATTCCTTCATTTTCTGTCTTGTTACCCTTTTGAATTGTTCAACAAACTAGGTCAACCTAGTGTGTTTGGGGGACAATTTACAGACCTAGTGAGTTAGCTCAAAAATGTGCTAGGTCAATTCAGTCAACCTAGTATATCCCACATGTCTAAAAGCTTTTAGGTAAGATACTTATATATATATATAATTTAATTTACCACCATTTTAGAAAAGAGAGAAGAATTAAGCAAAGAAGTGTGAATGAACATCTGCTTATTGACCATTCTACTTGAGGAATAAAGCTTTATGGTTCAATACTTTCTTTAGAGCTTTGATCTTGTCTTATGGAGAAGTTTGTTGATGTTTAGGTAGGTTTTTTAGCCTAAAGATTGTAAGTCCTTTAATTTATAATCTAGTAGTTTTCATTATTTCTTGAGTCTTTAGTATAGTCATCATTGTTTAGGTCTATAATCTAGTAGTTTTCATTATTTATAATTATGTGTCTATAGTCAAATAAACATATGATGTAAGGTAGTTTCACCTTTGTAAAATTGTTTTCTTTCAATGTAATAATTTTCCATATTTTGTAAAGATACATTATTGGGTGAACCCAACATCCACAAGTTAAAATTATTGAGGGGCAGAGTAGCATAAATATATTTAGTCCTTGTAGTTCCTCTCCCCATGTTTTCACTAAGTGGGGGAATGATAGGATTTAGTCCTCACATGTGGATTAGTGATTTAGATTATAAAATTAATTAATTATTATATATGTGAAAATAATTTAAGTGATTTGTTAGAACAAATCATATATAGTTTATAGAAGATAGGATATGTCGAATGATTTAGGGAGAATATCTAGGAGAGATAAGTATGACAATTTTTTGGGATTAAGAGGTATGCCTAACTCCATCATTTTAGGAATTTAATAGGATATTTATATGTAACTTTGATTTATTAATAATAATCAAATCTTATCAAGACCCACTTTGTGTTGTACACATTTGAGCCTTTGGCTCTTTCAAAATGAATAAATTTTCTAGTATGGAGTAATATCTACATAAAAATCCTAAAACCAATGATTATATAAATTCCCTTATCAAAATCCTCTAGATATTTCTCAATTCCTTACACAAGTGGTTAAAAAAATGGAACTTATGTAACATTCTATTGACAATTGATTTCTTTGAATTTAAAACCACATTTTTAAAATTTCCAATAAATCTCATCAAGTCATTATAAATAAACCTGGTCAAAATTATATTCCTCCTCATCTTAGAGATGATAATAAAAACATTACAGTACAAACTAAAATTTACAATAATATTCTTAACCACTATATCCATAAATTATTTCTATGGACATTGTAAATATTTCTCCAACCATCACATATGACAAGACTACTTATCTTACACCACATTGTAGCCTTTATAAGGAATGGATTTGAACCAAATCTTATGTAATGAACAAGTTAATTTATGAAACCTTAGTTGGATATGTGATAGATTTATACAATCACCTTCCATCCCACTCTATTCCAAAGCTTGAAGACTTATTTAATGTTATAGTTAAACAATTTAAATATAGGAGACTTATCAAAAATAGACTTAGAAACTTAGTTAATGTTAAATAATTACCTCAGAGTTTGTTCATGCTTTTATCAAGTTATGGAAATACTTTGTGTAAATTACATCATAATGTGAATGGTAAAAATATATTTAAGATATTTGGTAACACTCTAAAATCTCCAATTCAATAAAAAGTAAGGTACTTCTATCCTAAAATTTTGGAAGATGTGTTTGATCAAGATAAAAAAGAAGATTTCCTTATGAGACAATTTGAATATTCTCATAGCATTAGTAAGGAATCCTTTCAAACATCAACCAATGCAATCAAAGCTAATACATCTCAACTAAATCCTCCCAAATAATTTAAGTCAAAACTATCTTATTCTAATAATATAAAAAATTAAAATGTTTCCTATCCTCCCTCAACTCTCTATGAACTTAAAAAAATTATGACACCTTCTTGACCCATGAGCTTTGACTCTTCCAAACCTCCACCAACATGTTATAATCTCAATAATTTTTATTGGTGTCACACCAATGTAATTCATTTTCATGAAAGTTTTGATGACCTTCAAATATTTGCTTCTACATTCATGCTAGGTATACACTTCAACCATGAGGCTATCACTTAAGAGAATGATAAAGAATATCTTAAAACTTCTCATACTCAATAAAACAAACCAAATGACTTAGATATTGAAAAATATCAACACCCACATAAAAAAATATCAAAAAACCCCACACAACTCTAATCCTCATACCACACCTATTATTTTACCCCTATTTAGTTTGAGATGAATTACTTAGTTTAATTAAGATATAAACTAATATGTGAAATCATATTATTGAATATGTAATTTAGGCATCACTATAATGTAAAAGCTTGAAATATATTGAAATGATTTTATGAGTGGCATATGATAAATATAGTAAGTAAAAAAGGGATAAGTAATTAGATTTATTTATTGAATACATGACTATGATTGACTTATGACAACGGAAAATACACTAAAATAATCCTATGATTTGTCAAGTTCTAGAACTATGTTTTCACCTACATAAGGTTGGCTTTGTTAGGTATAGATTAATATTAATTTTCAATATTGTCATGTAGTGGAACAAAGTGACTTGTGTAGAAAAGGAGTTTGTGAATGTACAGTCACCTTTACTTATCACTAAACTATTTGTATGTACACCTTGAACCCTGATGATGCACACAAACCCAAAAAATTAGATTCCTTCACTTTATAAGGGATAGAACCATAAAACATAAGGAAAATGTAATGGATTGAGATAAACCCAATCAACCTAATTAATTATTGAAATTTGCCTATGTGTTTAATACTTCAATGAGGGAAATTAAGCCACGCATATTTTTCTCTACCTAGTATGTGCGTGATCATATTTTTTAGCTATTTATAAAGACTACTATATTTAGTATTTAAAAACCAATAAAATAAAGAACATAAAAAAGAGGGAATAAATGAATAATCAAACAATAAAACATGGATTATTACCATAATTGTATCCCTTACAACTTCTCTCCAAGATATTCAATTATATTCGATTGCTAAATTTGATTGAGTGTGAATTACTTACTTGGTGCTTTAATGTGAATCTAGTGGCTTCCTTAGATTATTGAATGGCTTGAAAAGGGTGTGAGGATGCTTGAGAATGGATGATTATGAGAGTATAATGAGGGATTATTGATTTTCAAGTCAATTTTTCCATTTCCCAAGCATGGATTTTATAGAATGGTGGAGGAGAATTTTAGGGAATTTTAAATTATTTATAAGCCTCTAGTTTAGAGAATTCTAGAATCTTAGAGGATCTTCTCTAGTTATAGAGGTTTGTTGATTAGTTTAGGAAATAATGAGGGATTAGATGGGAATTAATGATGTTTAGGATTAATAGAGATGTAGTTTAATCTAGGGTGGTAGGGTAGTTAAGGGGTAGTTGAATAAATATGAATTTTAAACTACCAAGTGGGCTAGTGGGTAGATTAGTGGCTAAGTATGTTAGTTAGTAGGATAATGGGGTAATTAATTGGTTATAAGGGTATGTAAAGGTTTATGGGATGTTTAGAATATTGTCTAGGAAATTAAGAAATTGGTTAATTAGTTAAGGATATGATTTTGGGTTGTATTAGTGGGTTTTAATAAAACTGTTAAGATGAGCAGATTTAGGGGCATACACTTTGCCCCTCTTTGAAAGGGAATTATGAGTGAAGTGAAAGGATTAATGGATTTTAAAATAAAAAATATTTTATGGATTAAAATTTTGTTATTAGACATGTTATGATTCCCCCTCAAGGTAACATGCAAGGAAGAATGAGTTAGATTGTCATTCAAACAAAAATTCTCAGGGTAGGATAAGACCAAGATGAGGATAAGGGGTTGGAATGCCTTGAGTTTTGATGTAGATATAATTGAGATACCCAAAACATAAATAATAGGAAATAAAGTGACTTATCCTCTAAGGATGAGTTCAAGATAATGACCAATGTCTAGAAGGGATGTGGGTTGATTAAGAGGATAATACTAAAATTCTTGAGCTGTTGACATTATTCGGGGAATAAAAAGACAAGATAGGCCACAAGCCAATGATATTTCCCATAGAAATGACACATGTTAGGGATTTATGGAAGCCTATTGAGGATATTTTATGGATGATTATGGAAACTAATCCACTTTATGTTAGATTCATAGTTCAAAATGATTTAATAATTTTGAGTGAGCCATAGGGAATGAGATGGGATGTTTTAGATTATGGTAAAAGCAGGTTTTGAAGGGGCCGCAAAACCCTAGTATAAGGAAAAGAGATAGAGCAACCAAAACACAGACAAAGTCTAAAAACTACTACAAGGATGTAGCAAAAATAGGTTTTAAATGGACCTGAAACCACCGGAAAGATAACCGATCACAACCCAAAAAAATAGAGGTCTGGCACCACCATAGACATAGGAAGACAACAAGAAAACAAAGAACTAGACCAGATTCTTTACCAGCAAGAGGAACCAGATTATTCATCCAGTTCTAATATCATTTTCATTGTTTCTTTTTCTTTCAAAACAGTATCCTAGGTAGTGGTTTCCTCCAGCATTGCTCCTCTTTGTGTTACCTTCTTTCTAGTACTTTGTCTCATTCTTTTACTGGGTCCTTCCAGAGCTTTAGTCTCCTCACTAGCTCTTTTACCAATATTGACAGCAGCAGCACAAATATTGGACGTAGCTTCCTCCATTTTCATTTTATTGTCCTTAATTAGTTCTCAGAGGTTTTTCTCATAGGCTTTGAGCTTGGCTGGGATCTCTCCTATCTGATTATCCATATTGTTGATTTTGTTCCATACCTCTTTCAGGGTATCTTCCATTGTTTCCACTTTCCTTTTGAGGTTTATAACCTCCCTACACATCCAAGAATCAAATTGAGAAGATGCCTCTGCTTTGCAATTAACCCAGTTCATTGGAGTATGTGTTTCATCATGCAGTTTTTTCCCCCTCCAATCCTCAGAATTTTTATTAGGACTGTTCCTGTCTTCTTCAGTGATATCTTCTCGACCCTTATGTTCCCGCTCTTTCATTCCATTTTGAATTTCCATTTGCATATCTTGATTATCATCCTGCCCTGTGGTTTCCTATTCGTTCTTTGAAGCTGGGTCCTCAACAGGGTCGTCTTGGACAAAATCAGCCTCTGCCTCTTTCTGGTTTTCCTCAGTATCTTTAGTTCTATTTGTAGAATCCTCCTCTGTATTGACATCATCTTTTTCATTCTTCTCAAGACATTCTTCATCCTCATTATATTTTTTAGCCTGACTTTTAGTTCCTTCTTCTTCCTCCAAGTTTTCCTCACTGGGTTTATCAATACTCTCCCGCTCTATTTCTTCTTCTACAATCTGCTTTTTAGTGCTATGGAACTTGATTTTGCCTTTCTCAATAACACATTCACTCTTTCTGTTCCCTGACTCCTTGATTTTCCCCTGTTTAGGGTGCTTAACCATAGCATTATTCTTACAGTAGCCTTCGATTAACAGAATAAGGCCTTCATGATGGATAGGGCGCGTTTCTTTTTTCCTATGAGCATATAAACTTTGGACCAAGGAGAAACGTAGATAAAAGGGAAAAGACAAACTAACCTTGTGCCTGAAATGGCTAAGGAAGAAAGGTGAGTTTCAAATTTTCATCCCAGATCCTCTACTTGAATTTTCTGTATCTTCTATGAATCTCACCCTAGTTGGTAAGTTTCTAGGAGTAAGACCAAATATAGATTCTCTTAGATCTATGATCAGGAAAAAATGGGCAATATGTGGAGAAGTAGACATTGCACCAATGGTGAATGGTTTTTTCTCTTTCATCTTTAACTGTAAAGAAGATTTGAACAAGATTCTGAGTGAAGGACCCTGGTCCTTTGGAAAAAGTATTCTTACCATCAAGAAATGGGAACCAAAAATGGACCTATCAGACTCATTTTTCTTAACAACCCCTATATGGGCAAGACTACCTGGGTTACCATTAGAATTCTGGCATGAAGACATTTTCAGTGGAATTGCTAATTCATTTGGTGAGTTAGTGGCTGTGGATAATGCCACGGCTTCAAGAACTAAACTCCAAAGCACCAGAATTTATGTTAAAGTGGCAGACCTAAACCATCTCCCTAAAAAAGTGGAATTAATCTCTAAGCTCAATAAGAAAACTCAAGAAATTGTCTTTGAAGACCTGCCAAATTCTTGTTTTGCATGCAAGAAACAGGGGCATTGGGTTAAGAATTGTCCCAACAGGGGTAGACCTTTTTCTAGAAATCTTCAGGAAAGGAAAAATATAAAGATTCAACAAAAGAAAATATGGAAGGTAAAAGAAGACTGTCGAAAGATAAGGGAGTCTCAAGATGCCTTAGCTGACCAAAACACAAAAAAGGGTACAATTTCTGCAACAGAAGAAGTGGGTGACTTTAACTTATTAGGAACAATAGATCCCCTTTTAAATAAATTAAGTCCCCTTATGGAAGAGAAAGGGAAGGGTTCAGAGGACAACAAATCAGATCTTCTAACAGAAGGAAAAGTTAATTTCTTAAACTGGAATGAGATGGGATGTTAATAATGGCCATGTTGGAAGTAAAATCAATGAGAGGGGGTGAATAAGTGTGAAAAATCTTATTTCAATTCTATATATCATCCATTAATCATTTAAATATATATAAGCAATCAATCATTCATATGAGCATGAAGTAGGAACAAAACATGTAAACACAAGATCTATGTGGGAAACTCTCATAGGGGATAAAACCCAATGATAAACCACTTGGATTATAGTCCTATAAGTAATGGATAAACATTAAGTGAGGCAACAAACCCACAAGGATCACCAACCCTTCACTATTCAAGCACTAACTCAACTAGTCCTTTAGCAAGCACCAACTTTCAAGGGGGCACCAACCCCCCAAGTGACTCAGCACCAACTCAGATACTACCTTGAACCTCTAATCACCTTTTAACACCTATTTCTCAATAAAATAAATATGACCACACTATTTTTCTCTTCTCATTATTCTATTTCTCTCAAACATTCTAGTAGGCCTTCTCACTCAACCTACCCTTTCCTTGGTATAATTAGATAAACTAACTATTGTAGACCTAGGTTGCAACCTAACTAAGAAAGGGAATTTTTCAAGTCCTCTTATTCAAACCTAGTCCAACATGGGACTAACCCTAGGATGTGGTTCACCTAATGTTGGGTCATACCTCTCTATAAGGATAGATTACTCTTGGATTTAACACCTAAACTAGACCTAATACTAACTCTTGCTTGGAAAAGGGACAAAGATTAACAACAATTCATAAAATCACATAAAAAATGATGTGATGTACCAAATGTTTTGATCCTTATAATTTCATAAGACACACTATGAGACATATTCAATATTTTATAATATCACTTATTTCACTTTTTGATCAATTTAACATAATTATTTCACACAAAGGCATAGTTTATCTATCGAATTAGCATGGGAGGGAAATTGCCCACTTCCACACTGACCAATAAACTATGTATGTACTTAGAATGACCTATGAGAACTAATAAAACACTATATAAAGTTGAGGAAACTTAGAAATAGGTAAGTAAATTAGATATTCACTTGACCATATCAATGAATTCATGAGACACACTTTAACCTAACCTGGAAAATGAAGGAATTCAGTCTTTATTGCATCAAATAGGTGTTATAGTGTAAATCTTGGTAGAGTCTAGTTATGCCAAAGTGAGGATCAATTTTAAGGATTAAAGACTAATACAATTTTTATGGCCATTTTCTAAAATTAGTCTTAGCATGATGATCCTTTCTAATAGAATCAACATTGGAGGATTGGAAATATTAATCATAATTACCCATTCTCAATTCTTCTAGGCATCCTTCCCTAACTCTCTCACCCCATTATGATATATATATATAGGCTATTAATCCTTTATATATATATATATATATAGGATTTTAATCCTTTATATATATATATATATATATATATGTATATATATATATATATATATATATATTAGAATGGTGTGAGAGAGTTAGGGAAGGATGCCTAGAAGAATTGAGAATGGGTAATTATGATTAATATTTCCAATCCTCCAATGTTGATTCTATTAGAAAGGATCATCATGCTAAGACTAATTTTAGAAAATGGCCATAAAAATTGTATTAGTCCCTTTCAATCTATTTTTGGTCTGCATTGATGTTCCTTATAGTTGATCTAATATGTCAATAAATGCATACCATTAGATCTTTTTTAGGAAACCCAATATCTTTCTACTTTTAGATTTTCACTTATGCTGACCTTTTGAATTGATTCTCATAGTTGTTCTAATCTACATGATCAAATATGCACCATCAAATCTTGGGACCCACTCAAATCAATCAGATCATCACTCACCATTGGATGTTAACCTTGACTCTTGATATTTGGATACTTGTCAATCTCATGTTAAACCTTGGGATCTTTGAAGTCTAATGGCTACTTTATGGAGCTAAAACTTAATGTCTTCATGTTTGTTTCATTATGCAATTCTAACTTTGAAGCTTTATATCTTGAGATAACAAGCTCATCAATACATGAAATTTGTAGAGGATGATCTTGGCATGAATAAATTCATTTCCATGCAATATTTTTGGCTTGGTGGGATTCCTAAGAAAATTTATTAAAATCATAATCAAGATGACTAATACATTTTTGCATGATGTTTTCATGACAGTCTAATTCTTTTGGACTTGTGCAAGAACATTCAAGGATCAAAATGAGTTTTTGAGACCTGTGAAACCTATTTTATGTCCACAAATTATTTAAACACCATATGAACTTATTGGATCTCTTCCCTTGAAAATCTAGACCCATTTCAAGATTTCATTCCAAAGATCAACAAATTTCACTTTAAACTTGCTTAAAGTGTTTCACAATCTTTGTAAATGTTGTGTGATATCTTCTTGAAGTCCATATACTCATTGTGACATTATATAACTCCTCAATTTAGATCCTACTTAGCTTCTTAGTTTGGATTAGATATATTTTGCTATATAGGCCAAATTTATCAAAAATCTTTGGTGACTCATCTAGGTAGCATTTTTTTTATGCTTGAGAACTTAGACCATATACATGAATTTGGACTTTTAAAAATGACAAATCAATTCATGACTGTAAACAACCCTTTGAACTACAAAGACAATGAATTATACCAAAATAAGGAATCAAACAAAAAAATTAGTGAATCTAACTAAATAAATAAAAATCAAACAAACTAATGTGTTAGGATAGTACTTAGAGGAAAGCCAAGATAACTATGTACAATGAACTTCAACCTTTAGTAGAAATGTTTTAAGTGTATCTCATTAACTGGTATAAGAAGATCCTCACCATACATCTTTACAATTTGAAATGCATTATGGGATTTGAAGTTAGAGATGGTGCATGAACCACTCCAAAGACAATCAAAATTTGTATGCCTTCTTGGCTTAGCTCTATCCTCACCCCACTTGAAGACCAAATCTCCTTCTTTGAAACTTCATAAAGAAACTCCTTTGTCAAAATAAGTCTTCACTTTTTATTGATGGCTTTCCATGGATAGAAAGAACTGATGTCTTGTCTCTTCAAGATCCATAAACTCAACATTTGTAATCTCCATAGGTCCATTCTCCAACAACTCAATTTGATGCATTAGTTCTAGTGTAGGAAAGTCAAGAGAGATATGCATTATTTCTTCCTTAACATATACTATCTTATAGGGAGAGTTATATATTAACCTTTTATAGTTGATCTAATCTACCCATAGAGATGAATTAAATTTTATATTATGCCATAACCTATATTTATATTCAATTATTCTTCTTATTATATTCAATAAGTTCTTATTAGTGGACTCAATAAGACCATTTCCTTGGGGATAGTATTTTGATGAAGTGCTGAGATAAACCCCATGTTGAACTACCCATTAACTAATTCTAATCCACAAAAAGGTGATAAAATTATTATATACAATAGTTTAAGGGGAAAAAAAACATGGTAATAATACCTTAATATAAATCTAGAACACTGGTCTCATTTGCTTCCTTTAATGACACTAATTCTATCCATCTAGTAAAGCAATCTATAATAGTTGATATCCATTTATGAGATAATATTAAAGGGGGTTAATGATACCAATAAATTCCAATCCCCATTGGAAAAATGGTTGATCCACTGCAATTTGTTAGAGAGGTACGGCTATAAGTTCCACCTTTCCAATAAACATAGCACATTGTCTATATTTCTTAACCCATGTATGAAAATCACCAAATAAGCTTGGCCAATAATACCCACCTTTCATGATCTTGTAGATTATGGTCCTTTATGAATAATTCCCTCCAACATGTCCATCATGAAAATATTCAAGCAACCTTTCCCTTTTATATTATTCAATGCATCTTAAAAACATGCCATTAATATCTTTCTTGAATAAAACACCATCAATAAGAAGAAATGGAATAGACTGAAATCTGAAATATCTTCTATTTGAAGGGGTTAGGTGAGTAGGATAAAGACCATATTTTATATATCTTAACAAATAATGATACCATCTAAAAGGTTAGGTATGATCATTTGTAATTTATTCCTCAGTTAAAACCATAACCACCTCATTAGCTTCTTGTAAGTCTTGATCTAGATGCTCACAAAGTCCCTTGCCTCTAACCAACTTTGTGACCTTGATCTCCACATCATAATAAATTAATTTTGTTATACAACCAACTCTTCTCTCATTTATATCCTTATTTCTGAGAACTTATTTGATACTTGAATGGTCAACCATCAAATGTATCTTATTATTAGACAATAAGTATCTAAATTTCTTGAGAGACCTTATGACTAAAATCACATACATTTCAAAAAATGATTACCTTATTTCATATTCTTTCAAGCCTTGACTGAAGAAGGCTATTGGATTCAATAAGTCCTAGTTATTATGCATAAGAATGCCTAAAATGGTGTAAATGTTAGAAAAGGTATAACTAATGAATTCCTTTGAGAAATCTAGGTTCATGATCATGGGATCACTAGCCATGGATTTCTTAAATTCCTCAAAAATCATTACTCCTTCCTTAGACTAACTGAAGATCTAATTATTTTTAGCATGGTTTTAAGTGGCTTAGCTAAAGTGTAAGAATTTGAGATGTACCTTCTAATAAAATTAATCTCTCCTAAGAAAATTTTCAAATCTCTTTTGTGCTTGGGCAAGGAAATTTAAATAATTGAATCTTTCTTTCATGATCAATTCTTAAACCATGCTTCAAAACTATATGTCCAAGAATCTTACCTTCATGAACTAAGAAGACATACATTTTGGGATTCAAGGATACCATAAATTGTATACATATTTTAAACACTTGTTCAAGGTGAGCCATGTCCTCACTTGCATTATTTTAAAACATTGTATATCATCTAAATAGACCAACACAAACTTGTTAAAAAGGCCCTAGAATTCCATATCCATGTCTCTCTCAAAATTTGATCCAACATTGGATTAACCAAAAGTCATTTGATATAAGTAAATGTCCCCTAATTTATGGTGAAGGCTATCTTTGATTGGTCTTCTTCCTTAACCAAAATATTTTTGTAACCACTATAGCCATCCAATAAGGAGAACCTTTCTAAACCTAAAATCAACTGTAAAACCTATTCCATGGATGGGAGTGTATAGTGGTCTTTAATGGAAGCCTTATTCAGGTTTTGAAAGTCAACACATAGTCTAATCTCACCATTATTTTTTCATATTGGAACCAGGTTTGCCACCCAAGTTGAGTGCTTGATTGGAAATATATTAACTAACTCAATGATCTTATGAATCTTAGTTCTCATCAAAGTCTCAAGATTAGGATTAATAGGCCTTTGTCTTTATCTTACTAGATTAGTTTCATATTCTATCTCAATGGTGTGTTGAGCTAGACTTGGGTTAAACCCCTTGAGATGACTATATTACCATAAAAATACATCAGTATAACTTGTACATAGCTTAATGAAATCTTCCTTTTCTAAATAAGTGCATACCTTTCCCATCTTTAAGTTCTTACTAGGTGTAACTTCCACATTGGCATAGTGTTTTTCCTTTATTGATAAATATGACTTTTATTTCCTTAACTAATCATCACCAATTAATATATTCTCAAGTGTGACAAATACCTTAGGAAACTTATTTTTTTTGAATTGCACAATCTAATCACCATAATGTTGCAATTATTTTGACTGATTTCTTGAGGAAAAATCAGCTTCCTCTTGAAAAAATCTAACAATCTTATTATCATATTCAAACACTTGCCAATTATCATTATTATCTAGGATAGAATGCAAGACATTCACCTTAATGTGTGACTAGACCTTTTCATTTATTTCATTAGCTAGGACACTAAATTGTGCCCCAATGGTAGCCAACTTATCTACAGGTTTGTTCTCATCTCTTGGTATTACATAAATGTTAAAAGCCTAAGAATCTTCAATTAAATCCCCTACATTATGCTTATAATATTTAAGAAATCATTTTTTTCATTAATTAATACCTCTCAATTAGTGAACTAAAATTTCACTATCAATAAAGACTTGTAAGATGTTGAATTTCATCTTCCTAGCCCATTATAAACCATGAACTAGTGCCTCATATTATTTAGCATTGTTTGAACAACCAAATTGAAACTTAACAGATGATAAGTAACTTTGATTTTATATATAAATCAACATCATTCCATCCTTGGTACCATGTTTATTCCTTGACCCATCAAATTATAGTTGCCAAAGATCATCACTAGACTTGACATCCTTCATCAAGGCTAGAATTGGTGTATATTTCTCATACAAGTAATAAACACTAAGTCCTTGTTCAATTAGATTATAAGGATAAAATTCATGTGAGTTAAAGGCCCACTCATAAATTAACAGATTAAAAAATATAAAATCTCATCTAAAGGAGATTTAGTTTCTTCTGCACTATCTTCTATCACCTCATCTGAAATGAGGCAATTGGTGTTCACAACACTTGGCATATATGGTTCCAAATAGAACTATGCAATAGGATAAAAGTGTATTGTTACCTTAGTTAAATACATGGTATTAAATATTAAATATATCTAATAAAATGATAAGGATCCCCTAATATTTGAGGTAAATCCCCTTGATAGATACATGGAAAAGTAGGGAGGCAAGTCCACCACAACTACATCATGTTGAATGGTAACATTAGGAAAAGAATGTAGTGTCAAATTTAGATATTTAATGATTACTAATATCTTTGTTGGTAACCCATCTAGTTTCAATACTCCTAGAGTATTTGTTTCATAGACAAGACCAAACTTGTCTATAATTTTCTTAGGTAGTTAGTGTTACTAGATCCCCTATCCACCATATAATTATGAACTAAATAGTCACAAAATATTAGAGATAGGTATAATGGAGGATTTTAATTGACTTTACCTATACTTTGTTAAACATTACCATCTTATGTGCATGCTGATATTGTTACTTAGTTGGCTGATCTGAGTTGGTTAGAATAATACTTTGTTTCTCAACTAGTTCTAGAAACACCTTGCAAACTGAAAGCTCTTGGATGAACATATCATTTTTTCTTGGGATAGAAATGGAATCCTAGATGCTAATTCTAATATTTATCTTCTTCATTTTATACACTATGTTGGGTGAAGATCTACTAACCTTTGGTTGTACCTTTTAAACCACTAGTTGTTCATAGACTAAAGGTATTTGGGGGACCTTCCTAGCCTCTGCATTATAATTTTTTTGTGTTAGAGGGGCAACGAGTTGATATTTGATACTTTTAGACCCAAAATTAGGATTAATTGAAGCATTAGTCACAGATTAAGCCTCATCAATGGCTCTTCTTTTAGATCTAGTTACAACTGTAACTTGACCATTTGAACTACTAGCCTCACCACCATAATTAAAATCAATATAACCATCCATTTAATAGTTTAAATTAATAGATTAGGCTGCCCTTGAAATTTTTTAGCCTCTCTTATCTCCCAATAATAACCTTTTTGAAGAGATAACTCTTCTTGCGTCATTTATGCCATAGTAATGTTTTGTGATACCAAGGGTTGGCTCTAAGCATCATTGAGATTAGATGACTGCGAACTTGACTCATGCATCAAATTATTTTAAGGTGTTATGGGTACAATAGATTTTTAACTTCTTGGTGTATTAGGGTTAAGAGATACATATGGTTTAGCTAGAACTCTGGCTCCTTATGTTTGGTAGGGTTGTCTATTCTCCCTCAATCTTTGGTAACAAGTCTTTTGATCTCTAAAAGACTAATAAGAGGTTTGAATCTGGTGTTGATAAATCTTACCCTAGTGTTTTTGTATTTTAAGTTAAACTCTTTCATTCCCAAAGACTGTAATAGACTTTTCAACTCTCTAATATCACTAACTTAAATAGAAGGGGCTACAACTTGGGCTTTAGGAGGTGAAATAGGGTCCAATGATGGAAATTGAGGGGGTTGAGGAGGTGGAAAGTATTTTAACTCTAGGAATATATGCATTAGATTCCTAAGATAAAGCCTACCATATTATATCAAGTTATTTTATGCTCTTATGGCAACTTCATAAGCATCTGGTAGGATATTACCACCCATAGATTGTATCATCACACTAATATGAAAATTAATGGCTCTTAGATAATATAAGAAGACATATTATGTGGATGGTCTAATCAATGGAATCATTTTAGTCCATGTATTTTTAAATCTAAGGTTAAAATCAAACATGAATTCATGAGGGGATCTCTTTATGTTAGTTAGCTATTCAACTAAAGATAGGTGGTTAGAGTTATCCTCTAATTGTCTGACTAAGGTTACACCTACCTCATCCCAAGTAGCAATGGAATTCAATGGAAGATTTATATACCACTCTAATGCTTTTCTTTTGGAAGACGTAGCAAGCAATCTAATAACCATATTATCTTCAATAACATTATGAATAGTGCAAAGGTTGGCAACATCCTATATGTGCTCAATAGTAGTTCTTATCAATGCTCTCCATAAAATAATGTGATACTCTTAAGGTTAGAAATAGGATTTTTATCATACTGGGCTAAGTTAAATAGACTACCTCTATTGAATAGAATAAATACTTGATTTTTGATGGCTATTTGGGTAGTGGGGATTACACTACTTAAGGCAATAGGATGATTAGGGGATGAATATTTATTTTAGGGATAAGGTCGTGTCCTATTAAATCTTGCTCTCTTATATGAAATTATATATATATATATATATATATATATATATATATATATATATCAATCAATTCAAGGGGAATATCTTTACTAGCTGAACTTGTAGTAACCTTTGGCATGAGAATGTTGCCTAAAAATTTGAAGAATATTTAGATTCTGATGATGATGGATCTCCTTTGCTACTATAGATTCTTATATTTATCTAAATATTTCAATTCCTCTAGGAAAATACATCCCACTAGGTGTGCTAAAACTATTATAAACCTAGGTTACACCCTAGCTAAGAAAGGGGATTATTTAGGTCCTCTTACTCAAACCTAATCTAACATACGACTAACCCTCAGCTATGGGTCACCTAATATTGGGTCATAAATATAGAGAAGGCCATATTCCTCTTATATTTATCACGTAAACTAGACCTAATACTAACTATTGCTTGGAAAAGGGAGAGATATCGACAATAATTCATAAAAACATGTAAAAATGAGGTGATGCACCAAATGTTTTGATCCTTCTAATTGCATAAGACACTCTATGAGACATGTTCAAGAAAATAAAATATAAATTCACTCAATATTTGATTAGTTTCACATAATTATTTCACACAAAGACATGGATTAGCTATTGACATAGCATGGGAGGGAAATTATCCACTTCCACACCAACCAACAAACTATGTATGCACTTAGAATGACATGTGAGAACTACCAAAAAACTATATAAAGGTGAGGAAACTTAGACAAAGGAAAGGAAAGTATATATTCACTTGACCACATCAATGAATTCATGAGACACACTTTAACTCAACTCATAAAATGAAGGAATTTAATCTTTATTTCATCAAACAGATGATATAATGTAAATCTTGGTAGAGCCTAGTTATGCCAAAGAGAGGATCAATTTTAAGGCTTAGAATCTTGTATATATAGAATAATGGGGTGAGAGAGTTAGGGAAGAATGCATAAAATAGTTAATAAGGGATTATTATGATCAATATTTATAATCCTTTTAATGTTGATTTTGTAAGCAAGGATCATCATACTAAGACTACTTCTAGAAAATTTCCATAACAACCATATCAGTCCCTTTCATTCTATTTTTGGTTTGTATTGATGCTCCTTATAGTTAAAATGATGGGATCAAATCATTATCGATATTATTCTAGTGTAAATTTTGTTACAATAACTTCCTCAATCTATTTTGATCTTGGCAAAGTCAATTGCTCCCTCCTGGCTCCTTACTGGTTCATCTTTGGCATGCAATAAAGGAGGAAGGGGGTCATAATCATGTTACTAGCTTTGGTGATGACACCATTGAAATTTATGTTTTTATCTCCATGCCATCCCTTTGTAATATTGATTTTGGTCTGACCTCGATTGAATTGGCTTTGATTTTTAATTTTAACCATCAATCTTGATCTGAGCTTCTCATATTATGCTAAATGTCAACTTCTCATTTGCTTCATAGGATCCTATTAACTCTTTGAGTTCTCATGCACCATAGATCTAATTCTATATAAATTAATGTGTATAATTTAACTTCTACCATTTTAACATGGCTATGATACTTGGTAGCTTCTCATTAGCCTCTGAGATCCATTAACGTGTTGACTCATCACGCACCATGGATCTAATTTATATGATTTCACACTCACTATTGATTTGCTGAGATGAATTAAATAGATTAGACAATTCATACCATTTTATATTTGTTAGTAAACCTAAGATTTTTACACTTCTCAAGTTCTCACTTATGCTAACCTTTTGATTTGATGCTCATCATTCATCTAATCTGCTATATCAGATACGTGTTATTAGATCGTGGGACCCACTAACATCTATCACATCACTACTTGCCATTGGATTTTGACCTTAGCTCTTGATATTTAGACACTTTTCACTCTCATGTTAAACCTTGGGATATTTGAATTTTAATGGATACTTCATGGAGATAAAACTTGACATCTATGCACCTATTTCATTTTACAAGTCTAACTTTGAAGCTTTATATATTAATGTAGAAAGCTCATCAAGACATAAAATTTGTAAAATATGATCTTGAAATGAAGAAATTCATGTCCATGCAATCTTTTGGCTGGAGAGGCTTCACAATAAAACTTATTAAATGCACAATCAAGCTAACTAGTATATTTCTATATGATGTTCTCATGATGGTCTAGTTCTTTTGGACTTGTGTAAGAACATTCAAGTCTCAAAATGAGATTTTGAGATGAATGAAACGTACTTTATGTCTATGAATGCTTGAAACACCATAAGAACCATTTGGCTCTCTTCCCTTATAACTCTAGACTTGTTTTAAGATTTGCTTCCAAAGATTAACAAATTACACTTTAAGCTTGCTTAAAGAGTTTCAAAATATTTTTATATGTTATTATATCTCTTTTTGAAGTCCATATTTTCCTTGTGACATTAGATCACTCTTTGACCAGGACCCTATGTAGATTCTTAGTCTGGATTAGATAGATTTTGGTACGTAAGCCAAATGTGGTCAATATTGACCTTGCTCATCACCTATATAAATATTTTTAGATATTAATAAAATAATCACGATACCTATATAATGATATTCAATCCCTATACCTACCTTCCAATCCTCTATATCATTCACTCATATGGTCAAAATTCTAACTAGTCAAATTAGGCCTATTAGACCTTCTCTTTATACTTGACTCTTGATCTCACCCATATTGGTCAGCCAAGAACCTCTCCATAATTGGATAACCCTTGTAATAGATCATTTTTTTTTAAAGTGTTCCAACCAATACATAGGTTATGCATTACCCTTAAGGTTTAAAACCACCATTAGGCCTAATATAAACCTAATGCAATTATGTCTTCTCAAAGCACATGTTTCACCTTGACCACCTTGGAACACCATGAACCTCCATAAATGCATTAAATACTTAACACATGATTCAAATATGCCCCTTATAAACTCATCTTAGGTCCCCAACACCATTTATAGGCCTTTTAACACATTCTCAATAGGCCTAACTATCCCAAGGAAAAAGAACATGGCTAGGTACTACTTACATAGTGTAAAAAGACCTCAATCCAATGTATTTATAAATAAAGATTTTATAATTTTAATGAATAAGAGAATATTACACCCCAAGAGACTTAGGATGGATACAAAAATGACTAAATGTGATAATTGGTCATAGAATGGGATTTGGGGGTCAAGATTAGTAGTTGGGGTATGATAATATGAGTAGTGAGGGTCAAATTCAGTGTTGAAGGCTAAAATAAGGGTTGAATGATGATTTTTTTATTAATTTGGATTTTAAAGGCCAAATTACTACCGCTATTATTTTAAATTTCCCTAGAATGGTCAATTTCCCCTTGTAACTGGTCAAACTAGTCAATTATGGTCTAAAAGTGCAAATTTGGGTCAAAATTACCAAAAATGGGGTTAAAATCATCAAAATTGATTTTAAAAGTTATAAAATTATGAAAAATGAGCTTTAATTATGTTCAAAAACATGAAAATATCCTAAGTCCTAAGTTTGAAGTCATGAAAAGGTTAATTGATATGTTTAATAGCCCAAAAAGGCCCAAATTCCCCTCCCACATGCCAAATTGTTGATTAAAAAGGTTAAAATAATGATAATTTGTATTATATACACTAAATAATTCTAAAATTTTCCATTCCAAGTGGTGAGAAGTGATTTTTTAGCTTTAAAAGGGCAAAAATAGCTTATTTTCACCTATTTGCAAGCAGGAGTATGGAATCCAAACAAAATACATACAACCTAGCAAATGGGAAGTAATTTATAGGGTATATATCATATTAAAAATAAATTTTATGGAGTTTCATGGCCATAAAGTATCATAACTATATTTCTTTTAATTTCTTTCTTATTGGCACAGAGTGACATGCCTGTAGGTTTTCTAATGGTATAATTTTTTGGAGGAGGGTAAAGATCTAAAATTTCGGGTGAAGAAAGTAGACTCATAGGGATTATTGATGGTATAATTAGTTTCTCAATTATTTTATCCATGCTCATGAAGCATCTAGTTGAAGTCAAGGCAAATTTTGTTGCTTATCATCCAGAAGGGTAGTTGTTTTTCTTCATTTTCTCTTTACCTGAGAAGAGTTTTGGGAAAATTCAATTTGTTTCATAATATGTAAGAATTTATATACCTTTATATGGAATTAAAAATGTTTTATTTTTCCAATTTAAAGTATAATAAATTCCAAAAACTTAGCCAGTCAATATTTGTAGTTTGACATGCTTGCAAGGTGAATTGTACTATCTTGGAGGTGAAGAGTAGCCTCAAACTATCAATTTTTTTATGATTTTCAATGTTTTCATCAATATTTCATGGTTTAAATTCATAACTCTTAGATATTATTCAAGTATCATAGCTAAGAAATCCCATCTCCATGTTTTCAAAGTGTCTCAAGATGCTATTTTAACATATTTTAAGGTTTATTTGCAAATTTTAGATTTTTTTGCAAAATTATAGGTTTGAATTGGGTTCTCTTACCTTCCTTAAAATATTATCCAAAATTTGATGGTATGATGCTTTGGTGTACATGATTTCATGCACTCTTTCACCTTGGTTTTGCCATGATCCTCCATGCTCCTTATCCACATCCATCTCCTTTCTCCATACCACTGTCTACCACAACCATTATCACTATGTTCTCATCCTTTTTTCTGCCCTCCATTATATTCTTTCATCATTTTTTTCATTCCTATCACCCTTGACCCCACCTCTATTCCATGTAATCACCACTAAGGAACTAAAGGGCTAGTATGGCCATCATGATCATGAAAAAGAACATATGGACTAGTCAAAGCACCAAGATTAAATGCAATCATGAAGAATCCTATCACAAGGTTATATAGTCAAAAGTATGGTCACAAGGATGTTATGTACTTGTCATGATAAGGAGGGTATCCATTAGGTTTTAGTGATAAAAAAACCCTCATGATCATGAGGAGGATACATAAGAGAAGTCATCATGGAGCAAGAAGATAGGTTTAAACCTTGAATTTGGCAAATTTCATAAATATCACCTACTACCAAATGGGAATTATGTTGTGTTTTGCATAAGGTGCATAGAGAAAGAGTGACAAAGTGTGACAATGATCTCTCATTTGGTGTCCATATAAATGTATTCATCAAGCTTAATGAATAACAACAAGGAGGATCAAATCAAGTGTTGGAAATTTCTTTAATCATATGTAGACTTCTTCCATACAAGGTGACATCATAACCACCTATGGTTAAGAAACATAGACTCTGTAATCTCGAAGAGTTGGCTTCATGATATGCATGGTCTAATATGAGAATCATACAATGGTCAATGTCTTAAGTATGGTTGTTTCAATCATAAATTAATGAAAAATGAGTTCACCTACAGGTCTGCCTTATCCCAATAAAGGTCCACCTTACAATCTAAATAATCTTGTTGGCTTCTAGACCTTCAAGTCTTATCAAGGGTCTTAATAGTCTCAAGGTTTACATTAGATTTCTTAAAGAGATAAAACAAAATAAAATGCAAATTTTGAGAACTTAAATGAGGCTAAGCATCCTACAGGAAGCCCTTAAGCATCCTACAAGCTTGTACCCTATAGAGAGACCTAATGGAAATAAGAATGGTTTTGGAGCTTCTAGAAGGTCGACTTGAATTGACAAGAGATAATAGCATTGAGTGAGAGATCTTCATGAATAAAATAATTCAAAAGGGGTATTCCAAGTCTAAAGAAGGGTTTAGAACTCTACAAGCTTATATATATCATATTAAGGGTATCTTACAAGCCTACTTCGTAAACAAGGATTCTTCTAGTTTTTTTTTAGTCTAATCCACCATCATGGATTCTTTGAAAGAATAAAGTTTTTTATGTATACATAGTCATATAAGGAACTACTACAAAGGATGTGACACTATGAGGGGCTTAGGATATATGAATGTACCTACAATCCCCCATACTGACTAGGGTAGGTTACCTTAGATCATAGTCAAGTAAATAGAGTATGAGGGTTTTATCTCCGTGGTGTTTTATCTTAAGGAACATGGTATTCATTAAATTCCCATGGGAGGGTTTCATTAAACAATGGAGAGCTCTAAGGAGAAAACTATAGTCATATCCTTCTTTGATATCACCTACAGTTAACCCTCAATGAACATACAACTAGGTAGGGATTTGACTATAAAAACCTAATAAGGGAGTAATGTCTACACACAATATTTTGAGCTTTCATAGGGATTTTCAAGCAAGTAGGCAGGGTTTTAAAAATTAGAATGCAACATGAAGGGTTTAGGACTACCTATAGCCACTTGGGAAAATTTTACCTACATCAAGCTTAGGATAGCCACCTACAGCCAAGTAGGTGGTTTTGTAAATGTATACCTAGATATTATATGTTGATAAGGTGATATACATTTCAAGATCAAAACACTTATGTAATTACGACTACCATAGTGGATTCTGGTCAAGCCACCTCAAAGCCCTATTATAGTTTGTACAAAGGCAAATTTCACTACAACATAGTCAAGGTTTTTTGGTATTTGAAAAATGTCTTGGGGTTTTGAGGAATAAATGAGGTATTGATGTTGATTTTATTTCATTGGAAAGAGAAGGGCCAAGAATATAAGACTTGATGAGACTAATTTGGTTTCAAGAAAAAATATCATTCTATAGCCAATCAATTATCAACATCTATAGTTAGAGAGTATAAATTCATCAAGGGAAACCTCTTTGAAGGTATGAGGATATGAAACAAATACATGGGGATTTTAATACTCATTGAAGATTAAATATAGATGTACAATATTCATAACCTATATTTATTACCCTAAGGCACCCTATAGGCTTATACTTGAACAAAATCTATAACTGATTAGAGTTATAGTGATCTAAGATAGTCATCATCGAAGATGAGAACCTAAAGCTTTGTAAGGAGAAGTTATAGTAATGATAGTAGCCTTATTCAAAAAATTAAGGGATATTTAACTCTCAAAATTTTTATCCTAAGGATCTACAACCTCAAATCATGTTGTAAGTATGTGTCACAGTCTTAGAAGGCTTGCTTGCTAGGTAAGGTGGAGTTTTGAAAGAAAGAAAGCTAGTTTGGCCACCATAAGGTGTGGATTTTAGAAATATTGAAAGGTAAAATGAATGGATAATTTATTAGGTTTCATTATAGTTTATTAAATTTTGATCACTTTCAGTTGTGCTTATTCAGGCCTATTGTCATCAGATGGGGTTTCATGAGAACATAGGCCTAATTAAATAGCCATTTAAGCATATGGATCTTCATGATGGTAGAAAGAAAGAAATGATATAAATATTATCATTGATGTATAAAATTCTTTAAAATATTCATGAAACACCACCTAGTTCATATAGAATCCACCTATAGTAGTGTAGACATAGTTAGTTTGAAGTAAAAAATGCCTTGTTGGAGTTCAAAATTATGCTAGAAAAAATGGTAGAGGAGTTTTAAAAAATCCTAAAGAGGATTTTGGGATGTTAAAAATTATTATTTTGACTTTGAAATCCTATAATACACCATGAAATAAACTTCAAAAAGAGAAAACTTAGTATTTTGTAAATAGTCCATGCACGAAGGTTAAAATTTGGTGAAAATTGAAGTTTTTGGGAGCTACAGGTGGAGTTAAGACCTAAAAATTTGTACACAAGGTAAAATGATTTGGGTAATTATATAAAAAATTTATTGGACATTTTACAAGTTCAAATATTCGTTGTTTTGTCTTAGACCTCAACTTATTCATTTGAGGTCACCATTGGAGTAGGCATCATTATAGAGTGCTAAAAATTATTATAAGATCAATTAAAGGATATATAATCATAATATGATGTTTTTACATCATAATAAGACTTATATATAGTTTTAAAACCCAAAATTATACATAACCATACTCACATAGTGATTTGCAGGCAAATAGGCACTTAGATCAAAAAGGAAATTTTTGGATTTTCATGGTAAAAGGAATTTAAAAGTGTTTTTATAGAATTTTAAAAGTTAATTTATGATATTTTAAGGATTTTTTAATCTTTAATGGAGATATTTTGAATTTAGTTAAGTTTTCACTCTTTGCAGTTCTAGGCACCCTTCCAAGCCACCCGTTCAGATGCTCATTTTGTTCATCACGTGTAGAGTTGAGATGAATTATATTAGTATGTTTTTATGACCAATATATAATTATAATTAATGATAAATTGAGATAATTTTATGGTATTTTATTTATGAACAATTTCTAAGAGCATAGCAGCCCAGAATGTAGTCAAATTCCCATAGGCAAATTTCATTCACATGGTAAATTTTCATATATTTTGCATAGGAGTCCAATATTTTAAAGTATTTTATAGGGGTAAATATGATACACATAAATTTAATTTGTTTTATATTTGGATTTCTTTAGCTCATGAATCATTAGAAATGAAGTTTCAGCTTCAGAACCTTCATAAGCACCTTATAAACTAGTTTTGAGAAAAATCAATTTTATTTTAATAAAATCACCATGAATAAATCTGAAACATTTTAAAAAATCAATTAAACTCTGAGAGGATTCCATAAATTTATTTTTTATGTATGTATCTATACTAAAGAGGGCATTAATCATGTTTTTGGTGGAAAAAAGTGTGTAAAATGAAATACAGGGCAATTTAACAGAATATAATCATTGGAGATTGAACATTAGAAATTTTTGTTCATATTAAAATTGGTAATAAATTATATTTTAGGATCTCTTATCAGCTCAATAAAAATGGCCAATCTGCTGGAAATCTGTGAAAAATTGGCCTAGTCAAGCATGTTGACTAATTAACAAAGTTTTTCTCATCAAAATCATAATTTTGATGATGAATTTGTTATTGTTTCATGTTTAATGGATTATTTTATATGTTTCATGGTGTCCAAGTTTGTAAAATAGAACTATTTGGCTTATTATTCAAATAGGCTTAATTGTTCAAAAGGCTAAGTTTGAGTTCAATATTGGAAGGCTATTCAAAGAGTTCCAAGGGAGTTTCTATGCCATATATCTTATGTTATCATGAAAATTCATACACTTTTCATCCCTTAAGTTCCATTTTCATGCAAATGAAGGTTCATGTGAGGTTGACTAATCTTGAGGTCTAATTGACTAATTGTCAAAGTGGCACATCTACTCTTGATTTCCATGCAATAGAGGACTTTTAATGTTCTAACTCAGATTCAAGCCTAAATCAAGTGGATTTTATGTTTGAAGATTGGTTTAGAATCATGCATGGAAAAAATTTTAACTTTCCACTTAGGCCCACCTCTTTATTTCCATGCCAACTTTGGATTTATGCAAGTTTGGGATTTTTGGAGAGTGTAATGTTTATTTTAAATATTAACTTTTCAATGGACCCACCATATTCCTACACCAAGTTTGAAACAAGCATGCAATTTTTGTGGAGATAAAACTTTTATTGAATATTTTAAATATTGTAAATGGATTTATAACTTGAGTTAATCAATCAAGACTAATCCTTATCTCCTGGGAACTCTACTTAGGTCTATTTTAGGTTTTGAAGCATAAATATTGGTTACATCAAGCCATTTTAAAATTTCCTAAATCTAAGAGGGAAATGGTAAGCTGGACCATTTATCAATAAAGTATTTTTTGTTTTGAATCTAAGTTTTGATAGAAGAATTATGTATATTTGATTGTGTATTAGTGTATAAGTGAGATTTATCTCCTTTTTGTAGGTCCCTTCCTCACCTATCTCTCTCTATCTCACCCTTTTTTAGGTCAATTGAAGAGGTTTTCAGTGCTTCATCTAAAAGATTTTTGCTTAAGGATATAAATATAAATTTCATTGATTATATATGTCCATTGATTTCAGTAACTTTAGAGGATTTCGATAATTCAAGTGTATCACTCCCTTTTAATTAGAATTTTTAAAAAGTTTCCTCTTCCCCTTTTCACCTCAAAATCACAAAAAAATCATAGTATATCTAATATAATTGATAAATTTAAAGAGAACCATCCCTCTCTAGAGGTTCTTATCATTATAGAGTCACCCATGATTTGAGAAGTTCCTATTGTATCAACTGGAGTGAGGGTGTGCTTTTCACATCTTCAAGTAGGGTGCACTCTAGAGTGATAATAAAGGTGAAATATGAAAAAGGAGGGTTAAAACTCTCTTTTTTTATTTTATATATTTTATTTATTTGATTTGAAGCCTTATCAATGGACTAAATCCCTCACTTGTCACATCATAGAGAGAGAGAGAGAGAGAGAGTCTAATAACATTAGAGGTTGGGAAACATAGGATCAATAGTGAGTAATCCATCTCTAGCCAATTAATATTTTCATTTTCACATTTAATTTGGAATTCATTTCATGTACATTTGTTAAGGACACAACTATTACTAGGGGTGATGCCCATTGTGGTAGTTTTGTCCCCACAACTTGTGATATTGTAATCATAATCTATGGTATTACAAAACTATGATGGGTGACTTGCACTTTAGTAATACCACATCAAGTAATTTGTAATATCACATTACTCTTAGGGGAGAGTTACAATTTTACAAAAATTCAAGGTTAGACCTATGGTTTTGAAAAACCATAGATTGTGATTAGAGTTATTGTTGAAGTCACATTTTAGGGCTAGGTCAAAAGTTGTGATGTTGTGGTAGTTAGGGATAAGGGTTAGGGGCTAGGTTGGGGATGGAATTTAGAGGGATTAGGGACTTAGGGTGAGTATTTTAAGGGTTTTAGGGGGTTATCTTGGGAAATTTAGGAGGGAGATGATTAGGGTAGGAAAGTTAGGATGAGGGGTGATGAAGTAAGATAGGGTAGGTTAGGATGGGTTAGGGGGTTAGTGTAATGAGGTGAGGGAGGTTTAGGAGAATGATACAATGGGTAGATAATTAGTTATTATGGATACTTATATGGGATGGATTATTATTATGAAGATAATGGGATTAAAAGGAAGGGGGAGATTGGGTGGTGGTTAGGCTATGGGAATAGGTTAGATGAGTGAAGTAGGGATTTGTGTATTAAGTTGATAGGAGGGGATTGGATAAATGTAGGTGTGTTTAGATCATTTTAATTTATTAAGATGTGTTTTTGGTGTAAGATTATTCAGGGGTGATGGATTCTGAACATGACATCTGGTGGTGTTACATGAGATACATTTGTTGATGCCTAAAGAGTATGGAGTGTTAGAGTTTATAAGATTATATTATGTCATGACAATGCCAATAGTGAGGATTGATAGGGTGTTGATCACAACCCTATTCAAGAGGTTACACTTTGAGACCAACACCTTTCATTTTATGATTGGGGAGATGATAGTCATGGTTGATTATGTGATATACATCTTTATACTACTAATAAGAGGCCATAGGATATATAAGCACTCACATACCATAAGTGTGATAGTTTAGAGATTGGATGAAAAATTATAAATTGGGGTACAAGATTCATGAGTGGATATTAATAGAGAACTAAGGGAGGACATGATTGATGTATTAACATTGGTGGTTATGTCTCTTATCACTTGCATACTCTTTCTAAATAAGAGAAATTGGTGGTTTCATTTGGGATTGGGTAATGTGGTGTCAGACATGGTCTAAAATTATTGAGTTTTTTCTTAGGGTCCTATTATGCTAGCCCACTTATATAGAGAGATTCATATGGGAGCATATAGATGATCAATAATGCTAGGCCACTCTCTATTAATATAGATATGTATTTTGGAGCATATTTATATAAGGAGACCCCTAGGTACTCATGTACATAGGGATCCTCACCATCCCATAGTATTTGGGTGGTATGTTATTCTTAGAATATAGAGGCATCATGTTGGGGATATTTGATTTGATATATAATCATTTGATAGCTTAAAACTAGAGAATATTACCTAGATGCCATAAAGACATGTCTAATATAAGTGTCCTAAGGATGTAGATGCCATAAGGTTCATGTTTACCAAGTGTTATCTTATTGGACATCAAGATTAAATTATCAAGTGGTATAAGACTAATCATATAAAATGATAGTTTAGGAGGCTAAAGGATGTACCTAAAGAGGATAATTTATTTTCATATAGTGATATGGAGAGGCCTTAGTGAAGGTTCTAGTAGATAGGTCATTAGTAAGAATGGACTATGAGAGCATTACCCTAATTGTATAGGATTACCAAACTCCAATTCTAGATCCTATAATGATGATAACATACATAGTTTGGTGGGCACAAATATGGCTACAAAAATTAGTTGGGTGGCTAGACTAAGTGAGGAGGGGTGATTTTTAGAGATTTGTACAAGCACATGTTAGATTAGGGAGGAGGTAAGCTCAGATAGCACAAACCTAAGAATAGGGCTAGTAGGATATATATGGGTGGCCAAATATAATGGATGTTGATGGAGGAGACCACAAAGGTCAAGGTAGAGATCAAATAGGAGCTAAGTTTAGGGTTGGAGGGGGATTTTAAGCTAGAGGGAGTGTAGGTATATATGAGGTAGATCTATCTAGGACACCTTTGAGTAAAGATAAGAGATCATTGCTAGATAGGTTAAGGAGAGAGGTACAAGATCGAGCCTCAGAGGTTATAGGGATCACATAAGAGAGAGATAGGATGGATATAAATTTATAGGTAAGGATTTCACAAAGGGATAGACAACTGGCTGGATTACTTAGATAGGTCATAGGTTTGACAAGATAGGTATAAGACTTACAAGGGAAGATAAATACACTATAGGAGAAAATCTACAGTAAGGACACTCAAATAGTCACTTATAGAGACATATTGGGAAATTATAGTCTAGGGTGAGAGAGATGATAAGAGAGTTATAAGTGGATAATAAGTCCAAATAAAAGGGAGACGTAACATTTGAGGAGACAGGGATGGGGATGATCATGAGATAGATCATGCATATAATGTAGGAGGCCCAATATTATATGGATTTATATGAGGTAGTAATACCACCTAGTCAACGTGTAATGGCATTTAGGGTTAGTTCCTCCTAGTCTATACACCATCCTAATAGGATACCACATTGACAATAATGAGTTAGGATGTATCATATTATGGATTTACATGTATTTTTATACATTAATTCCCATAGGTCCCATTTATGTATTTAAATATTTCATCATGGACACTAATGGAATTATGGGCTGTTGATATAGTGATTATGATTTTGTGATATATGATTCTATGTTTATGTGATGATGTTTATTTTGATTATGTTGTTGATGGGGGAGTTAGCTTATGTGATTGTTAGGTCTATATATATGGATCATGGATGTGGTTTATTGATGTTGTGTGATTTTAGTGGGATGTTTATGATGATGTGTATTTATGGATTAGATAATGATGATATATTTAGATGGTTGATTAGATGATATAAATTATGGTTATGGTTTTATAAATGATGTTTTTTTATGGATCTATATTATGTGATTTGGTGTTGTTATAATGAAATGAGATATTTATACTCTATGTGTTAGATGAGATGTAATGATGATCATGATTTTATTTATTATGGATGATGGTTATGGTTTGATAGTTATAATGTAATGGAAAATAACATGTAATGTTTTGAAATAATGTGCTAATGAATAATCCATTATTTAATTATGTGTCTCACAAACTAATGTAGGGAAAAATCCTTCTACACTAAGGATATAGGTGGGTGTGGGTTATTAGATTAGGAATGTTAGACTGGATAATGGCATGATTATGGGGATGGTATGGGTGGAATTTGAAGCCATTATATATGTAAGTAATCTAATTTACTATTGCATGTGGGAGTATAAGTGTAATAATGTCATGATAATATTCAAGGGTACATTGAATTCACATTATGTGGTAACTCTATTCAAGTGACTTTCCCAATTCCAACTTTTGGGTATTCACTAAAGACCCTCCTTGTTCCCTTTATCATAAAGAAAAAGAATTGAAAATACAAGATAATAAAATAATAAAATTTATTGACTATGACAAATAATTACAAGACTTAATGACAATGAACAAAACTTATTAGCAATAATAACACTCATACATATATGTATAAAAGGACAATACGAAATTTGCAACTTAAAAAGATAATAAGAACATGAGAAAGATGATGACTTATATACATGTGTGTTATATAGAAGACAAATTAAGGAAATGACAAAAATGATGTTGGAAAAAGATTATTTATAATATACTTAATAATAAGGTTAGTAAAGATAATATATACGAAAGGTCCTATGAAGAACAAATTTTAGAGAGATAGTAAAATATGTAGATGGGTTGATTGTGCCCAAAAATGTTGGTGTATGTTCATGTTTTTATGTTGTGGAATTAATGTTTTCATTGACGTTAAAGGTGATTGAGTGTCATTGATGTCCTAGAAATGATCTTATGAAGATACATGATAAGTATTCATGATGGATTAAGCATGGTTTAGTTGGTTCTTAAGTTATGCATAAGATATTAGCACAATGTTGTGATTAGACAAGATTAAGAGAATATGTGTGGTAGTATTTGAGCATGGTATGAGGTTTCTTATCATAATAATGTTTTTTAGAGTTTATCTATAGTGGTATAAGGTCTCGAAGTGGTATGGTGCCTAGTAGGTTTGATTGATAAAGTAGATCTTGATCATAGATATGAATTGTAGAGTCATAACTATGATGATATGGATATGTATGTTCTTGAAGGTGTGAAATGAATTTTTAGATCATGTGATAAATGTGTTGAGTCATTCACATAACTCTCAGAGTGAGCCAAAGAGGTATGCTCTTCTTTAGTGGTGTTCTCATGGACTTAGTCTTAAGACCCTAGATGATAGAATGAAGTGTCATGATCAAGTTTGGAGGCTTTTGAGATCATATGAGCATGGATTGAGGTATGATAGGTTATTTCAAGATTTTCCATGAATTTTTAGATCTTTAATTGAATAAGAATGCATGAAAAATGGATCTTTAGGTCTCTCAAGTGTTAGAATGAAGATTTACATAATAGAGAAGGAAATTTTTATGCTTTTTGGCATGTGTGACTATTATATGGGAAGTTTAGCTCTTATAGAGAGATGGAAAAGGGTCCAAAATTTTTTTTCCAAGCATTAGGAGTTAGTTTTAAGGGCAAATTTTTATGAACAAACATTAAGAATGGAAACAAGTCTAAAACCCTCCTTAAACCCTCATAATGACATGATTTGGAAGATATTGTTGGAAATGGCTCAGAATGGTTTAGTTTATCTCATTTGGTGATTGGATAATGTAGAGGACTCTCCCAAGTTTCTATATATGGCATTGGCATATCATAAGAGTGAGTGGAAGCTATAGAAAACCCCTTATTTTTTAGATTTTTGATGTTATAAGAAAGGTTGACCAAGTCAAAGCATGAAAATGGTTTGAAGATGATGTGTGATACTTTTAGTTTGTTTCCATGTAATTTTTTAAGAAGGTTTCAGACTTTAAATATGATAAACAAGTCATGAAAGATGACCTATCACTAAAAAGGCCTAATAGTGAAGATAATGAGAAAAACCATGCAGAAGTGAGAATGAGAGTAAGGATGTGTGGACATATATTAGGAATGAATCCAATTACATGATTTTTTTAAATACCTATAAAACAATTACATATTGTTTATATGTTTTGGAGGTCATTGAAAATGTTTTTCAATGGAAAATATGAAATATGTAGACCAATCTATATATATATATATATATATATATATATATATATATATATATATATATATATATATATTTGTGTTTGGATATGTTTTAAATATGTCTAAGGATAATAATAATAATAATGTATCAATAATTTGGTTTTTTGTTTACATAAGTGTTTTAATGCATGTTCACCATGATTGGTTCTTAAGGTAGAATGGCAGTTCTGGCTATGCAAGATGGAGTAAAGAGTTTAAGAATCTATAATAGGATTTAATGTATCTAATGCACATTTTTATGTTTTTTTATATGTATATTAAATATAAATTATTTATTTAATTTTTATATCCACTTTAATAATCTATAATATGTAAGCCAAAATTTCTTATGTGACTATATAAGGACTATGAGAGAGAAGGTCAACAAATTGGTCTGCAAGACCAATAATTGACACTATAACTTGTGACATAACTATTAGAGGATGATATAAATGTCACATAGGAACTATTAATGTTCATTATGTATTTAAAGTTTCCATACAAGATATAAATACAAAATTATTCATGACTATGTTTTTGGAGCTACAAGCAATTTTTTGTCTGTGAGTGAGAATTGTGTTCCTGAGTCATTTTGCATAGAAATAAAGAATAAAATGCATATTAAGTTGTTATAAATATAATATAGGTTATTTTTAATGTATTTTTATGCATGATAAACTCCTATGAATGTGTGAAAATTTAAATACTCTTGATTGGGTTTTTGAAGCATGTGTGCAGGTTTTAGTGAACATATGAAGATGATCAATTTGAGGTATTTTTCCCTATATTGTGAAGTATAATGGACATCATGATGAATATTAGGTAATTTAGGTTATATAAATGTGATTTAAATATATATATATTTTTTTAAATTTATTGTACACTTCATTTTTGGTTGACATACTTTTTGATAGTAAGAAGGCCTAATTGTGAGTAGGCCTAATGGGGGGGTTCACGTAATGAATTGGAATAAAAGGTGTTATTTACCTAAATAAATGTTATAATGGGTATATTTTATGTTTAATTTAAGTGTCTCATTCATATTTTGAGGATCATTAAGTTTTAATAAGGCTAAGTGTAACATGTTGCTTGAGATAGACCTAATGCATTAGGTCTTTAAGTAGGCCTATTAAGAGAAGGTGGTCTATGTGATTTTGGCTGACCTAATGGTAATAATATTATTGTGTGTAAAATTTAATTTGAAATATTTTAATTATAATCTAGTATTTTAAATTTTTATGGATGACCAAGGTTTGTGCAAGTAAGATTCTCATATTTATACAAGGCATAATATGCCTATTTGGGTGTGTAAGAGGTATGAAAGTGCGAGCAAATAAAAGATAGAATTGATTAGTATAATGAGGTCATGTATACCATAATATGGGATGATAGGATCATTCATTAATATCCAACAAAAGTTCTAATTATGATGATCAAGGTCAAATGACCTAATAAACCTAATACGAGGCATATTGAGTGAAGAGGCCTAGAATGTTGTTTGAGAGGAATATAAGGTTAAGAAGAGTAGAATGAGTTGATTTTATTTATATAAACTATTAGATATACATCATAAATGTGTTCTTGATGTATTTTATTGAGTTAAATTTAGATAAATAATATAGAGAGTTGAAGAAGAGGTCACCATCTGTTGGTTGAGCAGAAAGGTGTTGTGAAGGTGATCAAGTTCATCTTGGTTGAGTTGGTGATTAGTCAAGAGGGAGTGAGATTTTAATTATAGGTTGGTGCCCCATTAAAATTTGGTGCTTTATAAATTACTAGTTTATTTTGTGCTTGATGAGTGAGGGGTTGATATTCCTTATGGGGTTTGTGCCTCACTAAATCTTGATTAATTAATTATAGGACTGTATTCCAAGTTATGTGTCAATGGGTTTTATCCCACATGAGTTTTTACCACATATATATTAAGGTAATTTGTTGGTATCTCACTTCATAATTAGGTTATTTCTTCTCTATGAATTTCTTGATCACTATATTAGTTTGAAAAGTTAATCATGTTAAGTTGAAAATGGATTTTTTTAAGACATTGATTCACCTCATCCTCTTAGTGGTTGTGATTTAACAAAAAATAATTATTAAAAATGAGATAAGTATCCAAAATAGTCATAAATAGTCATATTGAGGGTCTAAAGTGAATAATCAGGATTCGGTTCTAGAGCGCATGATGGATATTATAGTAAGAAAATGATATGGCCCCTTTGATAATGATGAAATTAGTGGGTTCTTTTGGATCTTTTCTTAGGGGTGGATATGAATAGACAAGAGTGGTATAGTTTGATTCTAGTATAAAAATAATTCATTGAAGAGGATGTGATTTGGATATGTATCAAGATGTCAAAAATGAGATGAATGACTATTAAAAGTGGAATTAGATATTCTAGAAGACTCCTAAATATATTTTCCCTCATGTGATTAGTAATTATTTTTCCCAAATAGAAACTCATGTCGATTAATGTTTCCTAAGAATATAGTATACACCTACTATTAGGACCAAGGCCATATGGAAATGATGGAGTGGAATGGAAGGAATGAGAGAAGTGGAGTGGTAATGGATGTGCCCCCAAGAGTGGAGAATCATAGATAGAGGTTATGTAGAGCCTTTTTAAGTAAAAAGACATTTTAGATTCATAATATTCATGGGATCATCAATCTCATCACCATCTATTATAACCAACCTATAGGCTCCTAATCTAAACTTTACAACAATGATGTAGGGACCAAGCCAATTTTCTTCAAATTCACTCTTTTTTTCTCATTATGTATTGGTGGTTTTATATTTCTATTTAAGGACTAGGTCACCGATTCAAAAATTTTAGGACTAGATCTTCTTATGATATTGACCATTGAGATTATTATGGTATTCTCAAATATAATTCAAAACATTTTAACATTTTCTATCCATTATCTTGAGCTCTTGTAGTTATTCCTATCTAAAATTATGATAAGTAATTGTTCCCCATAAAGATATTCATAATGAGGGGATATATATTTACATGATCAAGATTGATTTTGTGTCATAGACTAGATAATATGGATTATCCCTAGTAGGTGTTTATAAAATAGTTTTTTAGGACTAAAGAGCAAGGTATAGTTTCAAATGCCAATTTATACCTACATCATTGACAATTTTATTAAGAATATTAAGAATCATTTTATTAGTTGAATTTGCTTGTAAATTACCCTAGGGATAGTAAAGTGTGAAAAAGTGTTACTCAATGTGATAAAATTTAAATATATCTTTAAATTCTTGATTTTTGAAAGATTTATCATTATCTGATAAGATTTTGCCAAGGATTTTTTTTGGATTTCCTAGGTTACACCCTAGCTGAAAAAAGAGGATTATTTATATCTTCTTTCTCAAACCTATTCCAACATGGAAATGACCTTAGGATTCGTGTCACCTAATCTTGGGTTATACCTTTATAAAATGTTGACTTCTTTTTGGGGATATCACCTATGCTAAATATAAACTAGCTTCTTGATGGGAAAAGGGGAGAGAGATTAGCAATAATCTATGAAAGCATGTAAAAAAGGGTGATGCACCAAATGTACTAATCCTTATACTCACAAAAGAAAAATTATAATACATATTACATATTTATAAATATAAATTCATTCACTCTTTGATCAGTTTCACATAATTATTTCACATGAAGGCATGGGATAGCTATCAACCTAGCATGGAAGGGAAATTATCCATTTCCAAACTAACTAACAAACTATATATGCACTTAGAATGACCTATGAGACTACCAAAACACTACATGAAGGTGATAAAGATTAGATAGAGGCAAGGAAAACACACATTCACTTTACCACATTAATGAATTCAAGATACACACTTCAATTTTGCTTACAAATAGAAGAATCCAATCTTTATTACATCAAATAGGTGTTACAGTACAAATCTTCGAAGAGTCTAGTCATGCCAAAAAGAGGGATAATTTCAAGGCTTATAATCCTATATTTATAGTAGAATTAGGTGAGAGATATGGGGATCATGGATAAGGGAGCATGATGACCCATATTTCCCATCATTCTAGTGTCGATTTAGTTACAAAAGATCATAGTGTCTAAGACTACTTTTGAAAAGTAGTTAAAATAACTATATCAGTCCCTTTCAATCCATTTTTGGTTTAAATTAATACTCCTTATGGTTATAATGGTGGAATCAAGTCATTTTCAAGATGAATTCTAATGTTGAAGACATTACAATAGATGTGTCAATCTTTTACAATCTCCTAACATTGATGCAGTTACAATAGTTTAATAAATCAATTTTGATCTTATTCCAGCATCGATTTCTCTTTACTGGTTTATTTTTGACATGTTTACTTCCATGGAATCCCTTTTTAATATTTACTCTAGTTTGACCTTAACTATATTTGGATTCAACTTTTGATATTGGTCCTTGATCTAGATTTGAGCTTCCCATATTATGCTAACTATCATCTTTTGATTTATTCCATATGATCCTATTGTTATTCCTTTGACTCCTTGACCTCATGCACACCATATATCTAATTTTGTATGATTTAATTTGAGAAATTGATCTTCTACAAATGTAACACAGTTGAGACACTTGGGATCTTCTAATTTATCTTTGATATCCATTGAATCTTTGACCTCTCGCTCATTATTGATCTCAATCTATATGATTAAATGTGCTCCATTGATGTGCTTGATTCCACTAGTTATGTTAGCCAATGCATACCATTAGATATCTACTCAATTACCTAAGATATTTCCACTTTTTAGTTATGCATTCATGATGACCTTTTAACTCAATGTTCACTGTTGATCTTCTTGATATAATTAAATATGTGTCTTTAGATATGAGGGACGCACTAACATTATATATTGCCTATTCTCTATTAGATTTGATCTTAGCTCTTGATATTTGGACACTTGTCAGCTCTACATTAAAATTGGGAACATTTTAATTTAAATGTCTATTTTACTAAGCCTTAACTCGATGCCCCCATGTACATCTTTGTCTATAAGTCTAACTTTGAAGCTTTATATCTTGAGATAACAAGCTCATCAAGATATGAAATTTATATAGGATGATCTAGGCATAAAATACATCATGTCCATATGATCCTTTGGACTTGAGAGGCTTCTTGATCATACTTATAAAATGCACAATCAAGCTAACCAATCCATTTTTCCATGACATTTTGATGACGGTTAATTTATTTTATACTTGTGCTTGAATTATTGTCTATTTTAGAAGGCTCTAATATAATTATAAGACTTTTTGAAATCTGATTCATACTCCTAAATTCTTGAAACACTATGAAATTCTGTTGGTCTTTACTTTTTAACTCTACACCTATTTCAAGACTTTCTTCTCAAAGGTCAATAAAACACACTTTAAGCTTGTTTAAAGTGTTTCAAAAGATTTCTAAGTGACATTTGATCTCCTCCTCAATTATTAACTCTAATAATATATTCAATCCAAGAAAAAGCTTGATATGTGGGCCAAAATTGACCAACATCTTTGGTGACTCAGTTGAGAAGCATGCCTCCTATGTTTGAGAACTCAAACCAATTACATGACTTTTGGATTCAAAAATCAATGAAAATTTTGATTCATGGTCATAAACAGCCCTTTGACTTATAAAGACAATTAATTCCACCAAAATGAGGAAGGAAAAAACAAAATAGGGAAGCTAACTAACTAAAGCAAAATTAAACAAACTAATGTGCTAGAGTAGAACTTGGAGGAAAGCCAAAACAAACTATATATAGGGAACTTCAACCTCTAGTATCAATGTTTCAATTATATCCCATTAATTGAATAGGACGCTCCTCACAATCTATTTTTTCAATTTGGAAGGCATTGTGGGATTTGTAGATGGATATTATGTATGGACCAATATAAAGAGATTCAAATTTTGTATGCTTTTTTGGCTTAGCTATATCCTCATCCCACTTCATGAAGAAGCTCCTTTTTTCAAAGGCTCTATTCACTTTTCCTTGATGGCTTTCCATGGCTCGCATATATTAATGTCTTATCTCTTCTAACTCCATAATCTCAACATATTTGATCTCCATAGTTTCATTCTCTAATAACTTAGGTCGATGCATCAATTCTAGGGTAGGGAATTAAATAAAAATAGGCATTCTTACTTCCTTACAATATACCAAATTGTAGGGAGAGTTGGCTATTGACTTCTTGTAGGTGATCCTATCAACCTATAGAGTTGATTTCAATTTTATATTCCATGACATTTTATTATCTCCAATAGTTCTTTTTATGATCTTTAAAAGGTTTTTATTAGTGGACTCAATAAGGCCATTTCCTTATGGATAGTAATTAGATGAAGTGTTGAGAAAGACACTATGTTAAACTGCCCATTGGCTGATTTTAAACCCAATAAAGGCCATAACATTATAAAAAATAATGGTTGAAGGGACTCCAAATATAGTAAGAATACCTTCATAGAAATCTAGAACATTGGTATCATTTTCTTCCTTTAATGCCACTAATTTTATTCATCTAGTGAATTAATCCATGGAAATTAGTATCCATTTATAACCTAATATTGAAGGGGGCTTAATGAGACTAATAAATTACAATTCCCATTACACAAAGTAATGATCTAATAAAATTTCTTGGAGAGGTAGGGATACAAGTTTCACCTTTCCAACAAACATAGCATATTAACTGCATTTCCTAACCCATGCATGATAATCACCAAATAATCTTGGCCAATAATACCCACCTCTCATGGTATTTTGGGTTATGTTCCTTGTTGAGTAATGTCCTCCACCATGTCCATCATGGAGCTAATCAAGAAACATGTATGGTAGTCTTGGCTTTGTACACCTTATTAACATGCCATCGATATCTTTTTTGAACAAGGCACCATCAACAACAAGAAAATGAATTGACTTTAATATGAAATATCTTGTTTTAGAAGGGCTTAGATGAGAAGGGAAAATACCATCATGGAGGTATCTTACTATATTTTGGAACTAGTTGGAATGTGAGGTGTAATTAGTTTCAAAATCCTCATCATTTGACACCATAACCACCTCATTAACTTGTTTTAAGTCTTAGGCTAGATGCTCAGAAGGTCCTTTGACTCTAACCAACTTTGTGACCTTTATACCCACATCATACTCCATTAATTTTATTATCTAACCACCTCTTTACTCATTTACATCTTTGTTCAAGATAAATGATTTGATTCTTGGATGGGAAACCATCAAATGTATCTTATTATTAGACAAGTATCTAAATTTCTTGAGAAACCTAATAATAGAAAGTATATGTTTTTTAACAAAATAGCACCTTGTTTCATATTATTACAAGCCTTAATTGAAGAATAATTTTGGATGCTCCAAGGCCTCATGTTTATACTACATAAGAATACCTAAAATGGTTTCAATGTTAGCATATGTGTAAAAAATAAAGTCCTTTAAGAAATATGGGTTCATGAGTATAGGGAAACTATCAATGTCTTTGTTAATTTCCTCAAAACTCATTATTCCTTCCTTAGACTAGTTGAACCTCTTATTCTTCTTTAGCATGGCTGTAAGTGGCTTAGCTAAAGTAAAAAAAATTGAGATGTATCTTCTAATAAAATTGATCTCCCCTAAGAGACTTTGTAAAGCTTCTTTTTTCTTGGGAAAGGAAAGTGCAAGAATTAAATATATTCTTTTAGGATCTATGCTTAAACTATGATTTGAAACTATATGTCTAAGGAGATTACCTTCATGAATTGATAACAAACACTTTTTGGGATTTAGGGATACCCTACATTTTCTACACCTTTAAAATACTTGCTCAAGGTGAACCATGTGCTCACTTGAATTCTTTGAAAAACCTATTATATCATCCAAATAGACTAGCATAGACTTGTTAAAAAGGTTATAGAATGCCATATCCATGGCTCTACAAAAAAATTCTCTAGCATTAGATAAAACAAAGGTAATATTTCTATATGCAAATGCTTCCCACTTTGTGGTAAAATCTATCTTGAATTGGTATTATTTC